>SNQJ01S0029738.1:100543-136063 GCA_010110895.2 Picea sitchensis | reverse complement strand
GGTCCTAGAATTAGCTGATAGATCTAAAGTAGTTCCTGAAGGTATACTTGAAGATATCACAGTTTCTTTGGATTCTTGGGAGTATCCAGTAGATTTCCTAGTTCTTCAACCAAAATCTAAACTAGGAGGCCATCCATTGATTCTTGGAAGACCTTGGTTGGCCACAACTGATGCTTTCATCGATTGTAGAATAGGGAATATGATTATCTCACATGGAACTGAAAGGAAACAGATCACACTTTATCCTCCTACTCAAAAACCTTCTGTAATAGATCAATTACCTTGGCTTTATGAAACAAAGAAACAACAGGAAGAAGTAATTCAACCTATCTTAAGTATTAATAAAGCCTTTGATTTTAGAGAGGAAAATAATGAAGATCTGTTAGACTATTTCATTTCTGAACCAGATATCTTGGAAGAATTAAGAGACACACAATACATTGTTGCAGATGAGATCTTAGGACAGACCTTTCAAGAAAATTGCACAATTCATTCTTTAGAGTCGACATTTAATAACATTTTTCCAGTTATCTCCATGGAAAATACTCAAAGCAAGATAATTGAAATTAGTCCTAGGAAATATTTGAATATTGGCACAACATTTGAACCATCTCAGGAAGAACAATTGATTGTATTATTGAAGAAATATCATAAATAATTTTCTTGGGAATATACTGATATGCAGGGGATTCATCCTGAAACATGCACTCATCATATCTACACAGATGATACCATAATACCTCTCAAACAACCACAACAAAGAGTGAATCCAATATTGAAAGAGGTAGTCAAAGAAAAATTACAAAAATTATTAAAGGTAGGATTCATCTACCCTATCTCTGACAGTCAATGGGTTTCTCCATTAGTTGTTGTACCTAAGAAAATGGAAAATAGAGAATCTATGTAGACTATAGAGAATTTAACAAAGCAACACTTAGAGATCATTTTTCATTACCATTCATAGATCAAGTCTTAGATTCACTAGCTGGGAAAAAATATTTTTCCTTCCTAGATGGATTTAGTGGCTATAACCTGTAAATTCGAACATTGTACAATATCTACTACAAACTGATATTCAGAAAAGAACAGAAAAGATACAATGGAAAATACAAACATTACACAGAGTTTTTTCACCTGGAAACCCAAACCGGGAAAACCAGCATATATTATATTCATACATTTTTTTTTTTACATTGTTTACAATACAATATAGATACAGGAGCCAGCGGCATCCAAAACCCTAACCCAATGACCTGGATTAGTCCAAAACCCTAAGTTCTTAACCGGAAATAGAAAACCATCGGCAAAAAAACTATGTGCCAAAAAACCACCTAATATCATGTGGTCTCGGAAATATGTCGTCCCGGTAATATGTCGTCCCGGAAATATGTCGTCCCAGAAATATGTCGTCCCGGCGGAAATATGTCCGCCCCCCTACACCCCCTCTAACCCCCCTGCATGCCCGGCGCAGACTCTCACACACTACTACTCGTGCAAAAAATATAACACATACCCAACATAACCAAATCAATATAGCATTAGAGAATCAAGACAAAACTACTTTTACATGCCCTTGGGGTACCTATGCTTATAAGGTATTACCTTTTGGTTTATGTAACGCTCCAACTACTTTTCAAAGAGTATTACTGGCCATTTTTTCTGATTTAGTACATGAATGCATAGAGGTATACAGGGATGATTTCTCTATGTATGGTGATTCTTTTGATAAATCCTTCAAAATTTTGGAAAAATTCCTAATAAGATGCATAGAAACAAATTTGTCTCTTAGCAATGAAAAATGTTTTATGATGTTAACTGAAGGAGTAGTATTGGGTCATCATATTTCATCATTAGGAATTACAGTGGATCCTGCAAAAATACAAATCATTGTGAACCTACCGGAACCAATCATCCAAAAGGATGTGAGAAGTTTCCTTGGATATGCAGGCTATTACCAAAGATTCATTGAAAATTTTCGTAAAATAGATTTGCCATTATTCAAATTACTTGCAAAAGATGTACATTTTCATTGGAATACTAATTGTCAAACTGCCTTTCAGAATCTCAAAGACAAGCTATCAACAACACCTATCTTAAGAGGGCCTAATTGGGCTTCGCCATTTCACATCTCTATAGATGCATCAAATACTGCAATATGAGCATCATTGGGTCAAAAGGAAAATCTTATGACTTATGCTAGTTACTTCATTAGCAAAAATTTAACCCATGTAGAGTTGAATTACACAATCACAGAGAAAGAAATGTTGGCATCAGTGCATGTTGTGAATAAATTTCATCACTACATCACTAGTTATGAAGTATTTATCCATACAGATCATTCTGCCATAAAATATCTCATGAAAAAACCTATTACTAATGGTAGGATAACAAGATGGTTGTTATTGATGCAGGAATTCAACATCACAGTCTTGAATAGACCTAGAAAGGAAAATCAAGTGGTTGATTTCCTATCTCGATTAAAAACCTCTGGTGAGATTGTTCCCGTCTTAGATAATTTTCCTGATGATCACCTATTTGCCATTTCAATTATAACTCCATGGTATGCTGATATAGCTAACTATTTATCATCAGGGATGTTACCTTCTTCTTTCACATCCAAAGAAAAGAAAAAGATAATTAAGAAAACTGCTAGATACACATGGATTGATGGAGATCTCTTTTATACAGGATATGATCTCATAATTAGAAGATGTGTAAGACAAGATGAGATTTTAGAAATATTAAAATCTTGCCATGATGAAACTTGTGGTGGTCATTTTGCAGATAAGAGGACAGCATACAAAATACTCAATTTGCAAGATACCATATATATAAAATATGCAAAACATAAATGAAATGCTAGAAATGGTAGAATAACAATAAAATATCCAGCATAATCTTCACAATACACAAAAATGATATACGAAATAGAAATAGACATAACACTTTGATTCAGATAGCAATGTTCACAGGCCTCTTGAGGGGGGAAACCTCCGGTCGAACAGCTCTGTTATAATATCCAAGCTAGGGTTTCATACCCTCACGACCCTTTTTATACTAAATATGTATATTAGAAGCATCTAGAGAAGATCCTTCTAGAAGAAAAGCTTCTAATGGAATCTTCTTATCATGTATTCTATTTTGTTAGAGATCCTTATTAATGGTGTGCTTTATACATCCGGTCATTAGTCCTACCTATGTGCGGGTTGGGAACTTAACATGTCCGCCCCCATAAAAATAACCTTGTCCTCAAGGCTTGAGATGTGAAGCTGCTGAGAATGTGCGTGGTTCCCAGAAATCTATTTGAGTCATGTGCCACTGTACTAGCTTGCTTTGTGATGGTTCTCACGACCACGTGATGCTCACATTTGGTCCAAAATGCTTACAGTTTGTAGCCAAAATGGATCCTTCTTGACTAACTCTAGAAGGTTGGTTTGAATTTGGCACTGGGTTTAAAATCACCTTCTTCAAGCATGAAACATGAAAAAGCAGGATGTAGCTTGTTGTGGGAGAATAAGCTAACTGATATGTGACTTGTTCCACATGCTTGAGAGCTGTATAAGGGCCATAAAAACTTGGGTGTGAAGATTCTAACAACTGCTTTCACGGCCTTGAGGGAGGTTGCTTATATGGTTTAAATTAGCCGCAGAAACGCCTGGTCCCCTTCTACAAATTGGCGTTTGGGCGACCTTGATGCACTTGTTGCTTCATTCTATTCAGCGGAGGCCATGAATACGTTCTGCTTTAAGGTACAAAGGATATCCTCTATGCATGTAAGTGTTTGATCAAGCTGCACGGACCTTCCGAGGTACCGGTAAGTATAAGAAGCTGAAGGTGGCTTAAATCCATACAACTGCTTCAAAAGGAGTCATGTGAGTAGGTACGTATGGTATGTAGTGTTGTACTACCATTTAGTGAGAATCAACCAGTGAGATCCCATTGGTGTTTTTTAGAGGCAAAGCACCTAAGATATGTTTCCAAACACTTGTTGACAACCACGTTTTGACCATCTTTCTCGGGATGATAAGCTAAGATGAGATGCAATTGTGTGCCTTGTAACCCAGCGGTTTAACTGGACCAATTGCTTGTGAGAAGTTGGGTCACTCGATCATAAATAATAGAGTTTGGCATGCCATGTAGTTTGAATATATTATCCATGAAAACTTGAGTGTCAGTGGAAGATTTAAAGGTGTGTTGTAGAGCACAAAAATGAACATACTTGGAAGGCGATCCGCCTACCATTATGACTGATTTATTCCCGATTTGGGTAAGCCAACCTTTAATAAAGTCCATAGAGATATCCTTCAAATAGTAGGGAATGGAAGCGATTCGGAGAGATTGGGGATTTGACTGTTTCTCCCCTTGTTGCATTGACACTAGAGCAAACACAAACTTACGGATTTATTGTTTCATACCATCCCGAAAAAACGTTCCGGCTGGGTCATATGTTTTCCAATTGAACTTGGTACCTCGTTGGGTGTAGCATAGGCTTCGAAGAGAATGCTTGTGGATTTGAGCTTGGATTGTTTACTTATCTAAGCTTGACCTTTGTATCAAAGCTCATCACGGAGCCAAGAGTACACAGGATCGGAAGCCTTAATGCATGGTGGTAGTTAGATGTGAACTTTTGGTCTTGCGGCCATTCACGGTGCCTGACTTACTGGAGCCAATCGGTACAATGAAGGAAAGAAAATAAAGGATCCTTAAGCCTTATATTTGGGATAGTGCATCCGCCACAACATTGTCTTTTTCCTTCTGTAAATGATCTCTAATCATATCCAAAGAACTTAGTGACCCATTTTTGTTGCTCACGGGAATCGTTTTTCGAAGAGAAAGTACGGAGTTTTGATGGTTGGTCTTTATTTGGAATCGTGCCCAAGAGATAAGGACACCATAATTCAATGACATGCATCCCGTCAACATTTCTTTTCATAAATGGGTTGCCTAGATTCCTTTCAGAACGATTCGTTCCTGGTAAAGGCCAAAGGTGACCCTCTTGCATAAGGACAAGCAGCTGATTCCTTTCCTTGATGCATCGCATTCCAACACAAGGTCTTTGTATGAAGTCGGGAAAGGGCGAGTTGGTGGTGCACATGGCGTCTTCGAGGTTTTAAAAGCAGCATTTCTTGGACACCAGTGAAAATTTTTTTGGAGAGCCATGAGAGGTGTTTCATTATTTCCGTAGTTCTTAACGAACATGAAATAATACCTGTGAGGCCCAAAATCCACGCAAACTTTTTGAGTGTCTTTGGGTGCGGCCATTCTTCCATAGCTTCAATCTTTTTGGGTCCGCCATGACGCCATCCTTTCCCACCCTATGACCCAAGTATTCTACTTACGAGGCACCAAAAGCAAATTTTGAATTTGTTTCAGCAAAGGAATTTGGTGCTAAGAGTAAGTAGGAGAACAATCCACATGGTAGGAGAATGGTCTATCTAGGTTTTTCTATAGATGAGGATATCATGAAGAAATACGAGAAAAGATGATGGAAAAGGGAGGAAGACCTGCGGTTTCATGAAGTGCGGAAGGTGGAGAGGCGTTGCAGCAAAGGGCATGACCAAAACTCATAGTGGCCATCAGGGTGTGAAGGCCATCTTGGGAATGTCAGCCTCCTTCATCTGTATTTGGTGATAGCTAGAAAGCTGAAGATCAAGTTTGGTAAAGGGTGTTTCCACTCAATTCATCCAGGAGGTCATCAATGGCGGGGAATGAAATTTGTCTTTGATGGTCGGTTTGTTGAAACAGTGAGGACACATTCTCAAGACCTTCTTTCTTTAGTACCATGGCGACCGGAGGCAGTGGGGCTCGCACTAGGATGGATGATGCCTGATGGGAGTTTCTGGACCATTTTCAATTTCATTTTTGTGCAAAGGGGTGGTATTATGAATGGATATTGGGGAAGGCTTCGGGACAAAGGGAATGGAGATGATCATGAACACAGGAAGGAGAGTCCTTGAGAATTTGGAAAATACCGTTTGATGTTTAGAAAGGAGGGCTTGGAGTTCTTGGGAGTGGGGGCATGTCTACGTGTGTGGCTTGTATTGCGTGGGTTGAGCAATGACACCGAGTGACCTTTTGAGTAGGTTTTCCATCTGATGAGAACTAATGATCTCGGTGAACCAGCGGTGATGTCTTGGAACTTATACTTTGTAGCCTCTTGTCCAAATTGCATGGTTAAGTTCACGAAAATCCATGAGAATGGGACCCAGTTCTTAACCCGATCACTAACACAATACCGCAACCACCCATCTCAATAGAAAACATATGGGATTTTGGTTGGTAGTCATAGATTTGAGCAGCACATTCTTACACTTACCACCACATTTCATAGAACCACCATTGGTAATCCACTGATTTGGAAATTGTTGTGACATGAATGTAGCAATGGTTTTCTTGGGAACCATCTGACGATGAATAAAATTGTGGAGTCCTGCCTATCAACGAGAATGATGACCTTCGTATTCAGCGATGTAACCAATTAACTTGAGTTTCTGGGGAGTAGAAGCGATTGAGAGCATTGAGGGAAATGATTGGTTCCACTTAGGGAATTGAGGAGGGTTTATGGAGTGACTTAAATTTCGGGCATAAAGGGAGTGTCATCATCCTCTTACGGAACATCCTGAGGGTAGCCATAAAATCTTTTGTTCCTTGTTGTGGCACAGGAAATATTTATCATCATAATTGTAGCGAGGCCTTTGAGTTGTCATTCGGCCATTTCATCCCTGGTCAATTTTGGATCTTTAATGGGACGGAGAGAGTAGTGGGGATTTATTGGTTTAGGAAGAGGGATAAAGGAAGGCTTACGGTTTGAGAGTAATTTGTTTTGCTTCTTTAGCTTTTAGTAGCCTCCACAGAGTCATTAGAGTCGACCACAGGACATAACGGGCCGAATCTCCTCACTTGAGTCCAGTAGAAACACTCTCGAAAAAGCATCAGTCATGCCTTCTATTGGGAAAGCCAGTCGCTCAAATCACGACTATGAAGTCTTCTACTGTGCTGATTGCTTCAATTTTGTCCAAGCAGCCCAAATGGTTGGTGTCGGTGTCAAAGTGTTCATAAAGCTCCACCACAAATTGGGTCAAAGCAATATACCCTTGGCGAAATTTTTTCTCCATTACCACCATTGCCGGCGTTCTTGATCTAGATGGAGAACACCATGCGAAGTTGGCCAAGTCATACGTAATGTTGTAGAGAGACAAATAATGTTCCATTTGGGTGACCAACCAGTGGGGTCCAAACCATCAAAATTTGGTTACATCCACCCGTGGAAGGCGTGTATGTCACGTTGAAAGTGATGGTGTTCAAAGGAATGGGAAGAAGTTTCACCTTCAATATGTTTATGTGCATCGGGGAAAAGAGTCATCGGTAGGGATCTTTTGTTTGGTGCAAAGTGATGCAAAAACAGATTCAAACTGGGTGAGGTCAGTTTGTGTTTGACTTACGCCATTGTGGATTGTACGACTACATTTATGGAGGCATTCATGGATGCATCAGGGAGAAATAGTAGCACTGAGTTGTTGCACTTCTTGTTGGGTCGAAACTAGGTTACAAGGTGTTGAGACTCTAGTTCTTGGTTATGGGTATTAGCCATGAGGATGGGTGGTGAAAGTGGAAGCGAGGTAAGAAATGTTTGTAGAAAAATGATATGGAGAATGTGATAAGGGAGAGAGATGAATCTAATGGAATAGGTCTCAAATAATGGTGAAAAAATTTTTTTTTTTTTTTTTTTTTTTTTTTTTTGTTTTTTTTTGTAGATTGTTTCAGTGTTGAAATCCCAAATTTTGAACGAGAGAGAAATGTGTATTTACTTAGCAGCTTAAACAGATGCATGGCAATAGAATCTCATGGGTTTAATTTTTTATGTTCCCAAGGGTTGGGTATTCAAGGGATCTACAGAAAAGGGTTTTCCCTAAGCTATAGCTCTCTAATATACATACGGGGTCTATGATGTATAGGTATATCTCGGGGGCACTAACTAAGGAGGATAGACCGTACCATTAGTCGTACTACTTGACTACCTAGGTACTAGGGAGTATATTCACCCTTATTCGTACTACCCGACTACCCAGGTACTAGAGAGTATCTTCCCGAGTGTTGTTCTCGGTGACACTATAGCAGTCCGGCGGCTGATAGGTTTATCTAAAGAGGGCTTCAGGAAATCTAGGTTGATCCGTACACAAGTGTTGTCTGATGCGCTACCACTCGAAGGGGTACCAACAGGGGTTACAAGGGTGGCCAACAGATGTGTTCTTAAGAACCACTTGTATTTCCTGCATGTATGAATCCCTCAACCGCAGGTTTATGTGCGTAACGACAGATCTCTGTGGCTTAAAAACACCGGAATACGTCTCTACCCTGAAAAACAAATACCCACAATTTCTGCCAAGGAAAGTGCTTTGATACCACTTGCAAGATACCAGATATATAAAATATGCAGAACATAAATGAAATGCTAGAAATGGCAGAATAACAGTAAAATATCCAGCATAATCTTCACAATACACAGAAATTATATACGAAATAGCAATAGAAATAACACTTTGATTCAGATAGCAATGTTCACAGGCCTCTTCGAGGGGGCAACCTCTAGTCGAGCAGTGCTCTGTTACAATAATCTCCAAGAAAGGGTTTCCATACCCTCGACTCTTATTTATACTAAATATTTCTATTAAGAGAAGCATCTAGAGGGATCCTTCTATAAGAGAAAGCTTCTATTAGGTCTTCTTACATCTGCCTTATTCTATTTTATTGAAAGGCCTTATTAATATTGACCATTATTACATCTGAATACATTGATCTACCTATGTGCGGGTTAGGACCTTAACACAATTTGGGGTATTATTGGCCTTCCATTTTCAAATATTCCAAGAAATATGTTCGAAGTTGTGATAGCTTCCAAAGGATAGCAAATCCACTTCCAACTAATGAGATATCCCTCCAACCACAAGTTCACATTGAGACATTTGAAAAATGGGCTCTTGATTTCATTGGTCCAATAAATCCACCATCAAAATGGAAGCAGTACATCTTAGTATGTACTGATTATGTTACAAAGTGGGTGGAAGCCAAAGCATTAGTGAGAGCCACAGAACAGTCAGTGGTCAACTTCCTCTTTGAAGAAATATTTTTCAGATTTGGAGTACCCCGAGAGATTGTATCAGACCAAGGACCACAGTTTACTTCTAAAATGGTGAAAGAACTAGCAAACAAATATCATATCAAGCATCAGAAATCTACACCCTATCATCCACAAGAAAATGGACAGGTGGAATCTACTAACAAAACTTTGGAAGCAATCATGACCAAGACAGTTCAAATACATAGAAAAGATTGGTCAGATAGGCTTCACGAAGCATTATGGGCATGCGAATCACCTGGAAAAACAGTATTAGGTTCACTCCTTATTAGTTGGTCTATGGTAAGAAAGTTTTGTTACTTATAGAATTTTAACTTCATACTTTTAAACTAGCAGTTGATTTAGGAATAGATATTTCCAAAGCACAAAAAGAGAAGATCATGCAATTAAATCAATTGGATGAGATGAGACAGGAAGCAATTGAACACAACATTCTGATTCAACAACAAAGGGCACATTGGCATGATAAGTACATCAAGAACAAACAATTCAAAGTAGGAGGCTGGGCTTTGTTATTTGATTCAAAATTCAAAAATTTCAAAGATAAACTTACAACTCATTGGCTTAGTCCATATGAGATTGCAGAGGTATATGACAATGGCTCAATCAAACTACAAACAATAGATGATGAGGAAATCCCCTTCACAGTCAATGGACATAGGCTAAAGCTCTACAATAAGCCTATAAACAAGGAAGACTTTATGCAGCAGATATCTTAACAGAATGAGATGGAAGTGTTGGACAAACAAAATTATGTGTCTCCTTCACATTCTTCTTAAAAAAAAAAACTAAAAATATATATATAATTTTATTTTTTTTAAAAAGGGGAGTTTAGTTGTGAAAACCCAGGCAACTGGCACAATATAAACTCAAATTTTCATTGGAAAACCAAGTAAAATTGGCCAATCAAAATTCTCCAAAAACAAAAATTATTATTACCTTCTAGTTTCATTTACAGCTTCAAATGTTTTTGCAAAATTTTTATCTCCAAGACTTGAGGACAAGTCAATAAATAAGGATGAGGGGGATAAGGTATAAATTTTTGAAGACCTTTCAAGCCTTCTACAGATGACAACATTCATTTCAAAGGGAAATACATCCAGCAGAGGGACCTGAAAAGAAAATCAACTTCATCCAGTAGAGGGACCTGAAAAGAAAATCAACTTCATCCAGCAGAGGGACCTGAAAAGAATATCAACTTCATCCAACAAAGGGACCTGAGGAGGATACTAAGCAAAATAAATACAAGAAGAACTTTATCAATTTTGAAGACTTACAACAACATTCCAGCCAGTTTCAATCACGCAAACACAATGAGAAAACAAGTTAGTATATATTTTTCTTTTTAATGCTTTAAAAATTGGAAAATTCTTCATAAGCTAAAGCAATGATAAAAATCCTACCTTTCCCTTACCCTACATCATCTTTTCATCACTCCATTTCTATATACCCTCAAAAGCATAAAAAATAGTACTCAAAGGAACCTCCAAGGGAGTTATAAGGAAAGGATCAAGTTTTCAAATTCAAACACATTGTTTTTGAGCTGTAAATGCTCTATTTTATGAAGACATAAGTTGCATACACACAGACTGAATTGTTGTTTGCATAAATGAAAATTTGTTTGCATACACATTAAGGAAGGGGTCATAAGGAGAATGCTTTAAGCATAACAGGTGGTTGGTTACTCAAAGGAAAGAAATTAAGGGAGTTATAAGTCAAATGAACGTTTTAAAAAATATAAACCATTTCCTATGATGATTACAAGGAAAGAGTGGAGTTTCATAAATTTTAATGAAAGAAAAGAAGCACCTTCAACTATGATCGATCAACCTAAAGTCTGTACAAATACATTTAAAAAAAAAAAAAAAAAAAATGTTGTAAAAGTTCCCGTCACAACGTCTTTTTCTCTCTTCCTAAAAGCGTTGTGTCTTATACTCTTTTCTATATGTTCTTGTCTCACTTGGATGCTCCCCAGGTTCAAACCGGCGACGCATTCCTGTGTATATTTTACCTCCATACTCAAAACGTATGCATTAAGCTTTGTTTCAAACACGCCAGCACCATTCCAAACCAAGAATCCCTACATTCTAGCAAATTGTTCCCTCCTACGCCTTCCTATCCCGAAATCTCTAATAAATAACGAATTGTATGTTCACAATTTCACTGTCAACATACAACATTCTCGCCTATGGAAGAAAACATGGAAGTGGAAAGGAGATGTGTGGAGAGCAAAGGCAAGAGAATGTGTTCAATAAGGAGTTGGCTAGCGAACGGTAAGTTCAAATTCAAATAATTGTCAAGGCTAAGTGCAAAATTTGACTTCCTGAGGTACATTTTGAGAACAAAAGAAGTTGATTTCTAGCAGAGGTTGATTGTAAGAAGGAAAAATAAGCTGGGTTTCAACAAGAAAGCATAAGAGTTTTTAATTGAATTACCAGGTATGCCCTTGCATAATTTTTTTTATGATTGAGAACAGAGAGCAGTTTAGAAATTTAAAAAATATGAGATTTTCTTTGTTTTTGAACAGAAAATTCTTATTGAAGAACATTCACAGAATTGAATTTAAACAGAGTCCGCAAGTTTGAAGAAAAACAATCAAAACAATTGGTCGAAGAATATGCAGGGTTGAACCTTTTGACAAGGATAGACCTCCTTTTTGTATAAACAGTGAAATATCTTAGGGTCTTGCTCTTAAAAATTGAAAGAATGGTGTCTAGGTATGAACCAGATAAGCTTGATACATTAGAAATTCATAAGGATTGTATACAAATTATTGAGCAAAAATAGTGGATATCTTTCTTTGAGAAGTTTGATGGATATTATGAGGAAGTTGCCTTAGAATTTGCTCATTCATTTGATGAAGAAAGGGATATTGTTGGAAACCTTACTATTAGAATCTCTGAAGATATATTTGCACAGGTCACTGGATTACCTCAAACAGGAGAAAGATATTTCAAAACCAAGCACTTTAAAGATAAATCATGGGCATATTTTGTTTCCAGATCTAGGGTGGCAGCAGTCAATTGGAAGAAGGGAATCCCAAGGAGTTGGTTGATTCATCCTTGGGATGAATTACCCTATCTCATACAAAAGTTTATAACTTGTGAAGGAAGATTTAGCATTATCTACCTATATCACATCAAGTTGCTACAACATTTAAAAGGTGACTGTAAAATTAACATGCCCTACTTTCTACTGCAAAGCCTTTCTAAGATGGCTAAGGTTGTCAAAAAACAAGGGAGGAATACAGAAAAAAGTCTATATCATTGTGGCGTCATTAAAATGATCATCATACATGATCTACAGAAGCAGAACTTGACTTGGTAGCAATTTATCATTGGAAATGGTTTTGAAACTATGGAAGAAGAATAAAAAGAGGAACAAATCTTGGTTGTGACCGATGATGAGGAAGAAATACAAAACCCCAAGGCAACAAGCTCAAAACAACCTATGAGGAGGAGAAGAACAAGAAGCATGGTGAAAAGGGAGAAAGAATTTGAGGAAAAAAACAAGATTTTCACCACATATGAAAGGAAATCAAGAAAACACCAACAAGTTCAAAAAGGACAAATACAAGAAAGTGATGATGAAGCACAACAAGCACAATATGCACATATTCAGAATTTGGAGGCAAAATCATTGGAAAATGATGATTTTGAAGGACAAGAAACTTCAACATATGAGAAAATGAGAAAAGATGAGGAACAATTAGTTAAATATATGAAAGATGAAACTCAACCTCCACAGATAGTAGAGCAAATAAAAGAAATGGCTAGTGGGTCCACATCAGAACTTGATAAGAAAAGAAAGAAAATAAAGAAAATGAAGAGAAAGATCAAGGAAATTGAAGTCCTGGAAAGGTACATAAAAATAGAGAACAAAATGTTAAGGACTTAAAGCAATAGAACACAGGAAGAGAATGAAACCTTGAAGAAAAAGAATAAGAATCTTCAAAAGCAAAACAAACTAATCTCCAAACAGGCCTACAAATGGTTTCAATAGAAGAAGGCATATAAAGAAAAATATAAAAGAATGAAAGCTCTTCATATAGCTCAACTTAATTTGGAGATATTATTGCAGGCAACAGAGGTGGCAGAATATCACTCATAGAGGTTCAAGAACATTTTTTTTGTGTGTGTGCATGAGGACATGCAAAGTCGTCCTCTTGGGGGAGATGTTGACTACATTTGTATGCTTCTTTTCACTCCATAAACTATACTTTTGCCTCCAAATCCATCCCTTTTGCCTTCATATTATTCCATATTTTCCATGAAATATCTTATGTAAGGTACATTTATCATTCCTTAGCTTAAGAATTGAATTTTCGAATTTTTTGGCATTAAAATTAAAAATTTATCAGAAATTAGAGGATTTGACTAAATCCCGTAATTTTTGCTAGGTTCATGTACTTCCAGGATAGTTGGGAGAAATATGACACTTGAGTCATGATCCTTGATGTACAAGGATGGATGATTATCTATCATAATCGAGATCTGAGTTTTCCAAGTGTTCGGTCAACGCTGGTCAAATAGGGCCACTTTAGCAGAAAATACCTTGTTTTAGCATAAAATCATCGACAGTTTTAGATTTTCTTGGGATTTGTTCATATTTTATGGATCTGAAGGGGGATTCGACCTTCCCAGCATATTTTATGGATATGATCATGATATTTAGGAGGGTTATTAGCATTATTAGTTTCAAAACTCTTGTATAAATACTCTAAGACATAGACTAGTATGACAACCTTGGGGTGAATGAAGAAACTTTGAATTTGCAATCTTGAGATCAGTTCTGCATTTTGTTCTTGATAATGTCTATGATATTATGATGTGAATGCTTCTGGAAGTTCCTTCTTAGCTGATATGAGTCAAGTGTACAAGTGAAGCATTGGAGGGCCCCCTTTGCCAAACTAGTACACTCTTCCTTTATGTTCTTTTCAAGTAATCTTTGATACATGTTTTAGATCAGATCTTGTTGTAGATGAGTTTTATTCATATCTTTGTTGTATTTAGATGAATTCCATAGTTAAGTAATATGCTTAATGTTTCAAAGCCTTACTCATGTTGTGAATGATTTCTTGAATAAGAATTCAATGTGTGGTTTGTTTTCAAGCATTAGGATGATCATGAATGCTTTTTGAGTTATTTACGCTTTCAATACTTTTTATTTAACAAGAATCGGTGAAGATTGCTAATGAATTAAAGAAAACAATGAATGCATCTCTTGAATAAGAATTTTGTCTTTCTAGCATTGAGAAGCCTCTGATCTAGTTTTTGAATGTCTCTTTGAATGTTTACTGTTGATCAAGTGCCCTTTAGGAAACATTTGTTGATTACTGTTGTGAGATCTATGAAAAGGAATTCTGGACAGAAGCTTAGCATCTCCTCCATATTTAGCTCTTAGAATAGGTTTTGGTTTATTCCCATTGAAAGAATAAAAGTTATCTCTAAATCCATGTATTTTGGATGTGCCTCTAAGTCTTACAAACACTGGATTGACAATCATTTGCACTCTAATTTACATTAGTAGATTGGAGCCTAACAATTATCACAGAGTATTTGAAGCCACCTATCTGGTTGTCAAATATTTTGTAATGAAAAACATATTTCATAAATAAAACTCCACAAAGAATTGTTTCGGGTTTGATCTGGACTATGCTTTGTAACCCTATTTTCATAGTATAAAGTTTTTGAGGTTGACCTATCAATTTGTTTTTTGATATTGATTGCAATAATATCTTAAAATTATTTGAGATGATAAAATCATTCTCTCCTATGAAGAAGATATCGATGTATTTATATATTGTTAATAAGAGTGTGTGTAATGTTGATCAAAATTTAATTTTGATGTTGAAGCCCTCCTTCAATATTTTCTTTTGATGCACATAAATATTGTACTCAGGTTATTGAATAAATATTTTATTTCATAACCTCAATCAATAAATATTTAGGGTTTGCTTCCTCGCACTCTCTTAATCCAAGATATCACGTATATATCTTTTAGTCCAAGAGGAGTACCACCTCTCCAAAAACGAAGGGGGACTAATGTCCTCGTGAGGTTGTCATTTCAGTTATGATGGATTCAAGCATCAACATGTAGGATGGAGTGAGGGGTCATTATTGATGCCAATAGATTTGAGAAGCTATCTTTCAGGTTGGGTCACGCCACAAAAACTAGGCCATATTTTCTTGCTCTTTTCGTGGAGCTTCGACTTGTAATAACAAAACAAATTAAAAAACTAGTGGTTCTCGGTGATTCCCATATTGTTATCAAATACATATGAGATCATAGTAATAAATCTTCAGAGAAGGGTAACCATTTACAATTGTTTATCATTCAAGAGTTGGATAATGTTCATGAAATTTTCTTCTTCCATACCTTGATGGAACATAATAAAATAAAATATGAGTTAGCTAACAAGGGAGCCCTTCTAAAATTTGGTTTGCAAAGTATTAATAAAAACCAGTCTTTGGTTCACCCCCAAGAGTTGGATAATTTTGATGAAATATACGAGGATGATTTAGCTCAGAAGGATCCCTTATAAAAACTTGGTATCCTAATTATTATTCAACACCAATTCGTTGTTTAACTCTAATAAGGGATCCCTTATAAAACTTGGTATACTAAGTATTAATCGACACTACTCTATGTTTTACCCCTAATCATTTTACAAAAACCTTCCATATTATCTCTTTAAAACTTTGTAAAAATGGGTTTTAACATAATCCTTCTTACATTTTGTGTTTTTTAATATTCTCTCATGCTCTAAGGTTTTTTTGTGTTCCCCAACAACCCTCTCACATTTATATCCCAATTTTTTGTATCTCCCTTGAGTCCAATCCTTCTATCTAAAGCTTCCTTCTACCTCATATGTTAGCAACCATTTCTCAATGTGGGTTATTTTGACCTTGGGTAGTGATGAGTCCTCAGTCACATTTATTTTAGGTGAATGTAGGTTCACACCTTGGTTCTCTCTCATTACATAGAATAGGATATTTTTGTGGTTGGGGATAGCTTGTTCCTATGCTCATTTTAGTGGGATTCGAACCTTTATGCCCATCCCCTCCCATGTCTTCATCAAGTAGTCCCATATCCTTCAAGTGCGTCCATGGTTTTGCTTCTATTTTTTAGGTGAGTCTCTTCACATTTCAGTGTGACTTGACTTAATCCTTTAACCTCTCTTCTTATAGGTTTCAACCCTCCAATAAGTCTCATGTTCCTCTTTTATTTTCTTACCCTCTAGGCAGTGTTGTGTTCTTATTTTGGTTTTCATCCCTCCAAGTAGTCTCATTTTCATCTGATATTTAGCTCTCTTGATTTAGTTTTTTCATTTTGATTTGTAGTTTCCATTCTAGTCCAATTTGTAGTATGTCAACCACATTCCATAGTCGAGGGTTTCTTATATGAATGGAACAATGTAACCATCTACTACATTATTTGATAGCGGTGCTTTTATGAATATGAAATACCCATTACTATTAAAAAATGTGTAAAATTTTCTTTAGATGAAAATGGATCAAATATTCTTCCTAATTTAGTAGACCCAAGAAAATACACACGAACCTAGATATTATATAAAAAGTATGTCCTTTTGTCCAACCACTACACATAAAGCGAAAAAAATTCATCAACTTCAAAATCTCAAGATACATGTTCAAAACCTAAAAATAAATGCATCAATTTGAACATCTCAATATACATTTTCTTTTAATGTATGTAATTTTATCTACGTCATAATGGATTGAATGTGTTTCCTAATTTACTATACTTTAAAAAGTACACACAAACCTAAACATTATTTAAAAATGTATTTCTTTGTCCAACCAACACACATAAAACCTTAAAACATAAATGCATCAATTTCAACATCTCAAGATTATTCACATAAAACTCAAAACATATATGCATCAATTTGAACATATCAAGATTATAATACTCGAGTTCGAAACTCGGCTAGCAAGAGGAGACACTTAAACTTCCACTCATGTTAAGGGTTAATGTGGCCCATTTGCAATACGATACCATGACAATAACACAAGTAATAAAAATAGCAATAGTTTTTAATTAAGCAATAAATCAGTCTAATGTATTTCACACTATGTATATTACAAATTCAAATTCAAATTAAAATATATGTGTGTGTGTGTTTTTCTGAACAGAATTTGAATGAATGGTAAATACTGGTAACAACTGGTAAATTTCCAAAATTACAAGTTGAATGTCTTAATAATTGGGATAATAAGATGAAGGAGATATATATTAAAAAGAATAAATTATTGTCTCATGCATGAGAAATGGGAGATTTGAAATCTCCCCCTTATGTACAAAGGATTAAACCATGCTAATTTTTCCTAGTTTTTACATTTATGATCTACATAGGTCCATTGTGCCCCTAAATGAGTTTCTTTATAATCTATTTTTATTTTCTAAAAGTTTCAAGTCTAGAAAATACAATTTTCCTTTTTCTCCTTTAGGGTATAAAATTAATAGAAAAAATATGTTTGGAGCATGGTCGTTGGAGAAGAGATAAGGAGGGAATTGATCAAAGTACGATGAACTATTGTGATATTTTTAAATACTATAATATTAAATATTAATATCGAACCCCTAGCCATGAGAGAAACAAGATGGGAACGTATGATCTGAGTGTGAATATCTCGAAGTGCAATGGATTGAGATAATTTTAATGTTAAATATAAAATATTTATACCAATCCCTTTCGGAGACTAGCCATCGGAGAAACAAGATGGGTACGCATGATATTAGTGCGAAGATCTCAAAGTGTGTTGGTTTGAGATATTTTAATGTAAATATTAAATAATTATATTAAGACCCTTTCAGAGCTTGGTCATCTTAGTAAAGGAAAGAGAATGCATGATCAGAGTATGATGGCCTAAGGTATTATAATTCTCATACATTATAATATTCTATATTAATATAAAATCCTATTTGGAGTTTGACCATCAGAGAAAGGAGAAGGGACCACTTGCACGGTGTGTGAAATTCGGGGTCCGAGAGCACGAGATATTATAATATTAAATAAAAAATAATTTCTCTTCTCTCTCAATGTATATATATTAATATTAAAACCCCCTTTTAGATATTGGACATCAGAAAAAAGAGAAAGGAGAACATGCCTTGTGTGCAAAGAATTTGGGGTCCAAATAACTAAGGAATTATTATATTAAATATTGTAACATATGAAATATGTGCAAGGTTTCATAGTGCGAGGGATGTGGAGGTCTAAGTGTGAGGGTTTGCATGGAAGGTTAAAAAGAGAACTAGTGATTTATATATATGTTAAACCAAGGTTAATAAACCTAAGAATGATACAATTTAATTAATTATGTTATAACATAATAGAATTAATTATAAGATCATATTATAATATAATAAATTTTACTATATCATAATATAATAATGCGAGGAATAATATTTAATTAACTCCAAAATCCTTTTCGAGATGTGGAATTCCCGAGGTAAAAGAAAGTGTAATTTCTCAATATTACCAGGACAATATATTAGGCTAAGTAAAAATGTATTGAGGAGTGTATTTAATTAATGAATACTAATTATCCCGAATGAGGATTAAATAATTGAATATTTAGGAGTCGTATTTTACAAAAATATTGATTAAGTAAGTTAATCAGTTTATAAGAAATGGACAAGTGTCAACATTTGGTCGAGCGAACCTTTGTAATCTATGGTGACATGTTGCATCCTGATGGGTCCAAGATTCAATTAAATATTGAGCCAGGTTTCAAGTCAAGAGATATCTATGTGGTGGTAGTAGTGACCAAAGTGGCAAGAGACATTCAATATTAGTCATAGATATACAAGGGCCCCACATAACCTAAGTGTGGTTGTTGGATGCAGGCCTAGTAAGGATAAAAGGCTATTTTGGGAAGAGAAGTATGCAAGGAGGAAAGGAGAGATGGAAGGAAAAGAATCATGTGTAAGGGAAGAAAGTGAGGTGCACATGCAAGGAATACCTAATGAATCTAGGGTTAGGGTTTTTGTAATGGATTTTAATGTTTGGTGAGCCAATACTATAGATATGTACTACATAGGGGAAGAGAGGGATCGATCGGATGAGATAGGGACCAATCGAGGAGGAGGAAGTTGTAAGAATTGTATGAGTCATTAAGCTGGTGATCTAGGGAGGCATTGAGTGACTCGATCCCAAGGGTTAGATCATAGATTGAGGATCTTGGTGTGATCTAGTTAGCCTCACAGGGATCGAGGAGCCTATGGAAGAGAGTAAAACCAAAGATTGTAAAACACGTGCGGCATGGTATATTACAGAACCATAATAAAATATTAAGAGATAGATCGGTGTGGATGTATCTCAGGAGGGGGTGAAACATGATAAAACATGTGTTATGTGAATGAATGTATGTGTCCTTATTTTTGTTAAATGATGAATGTTAGATTAATGAATTAACTAGTTAGATTTGGTATTCCACATGCATAAATAGAATGACTATTATAATTGACTGTTATACTGAATGAATCAAGATTACAGATTAAAATCGCGAATCTCCACTCATTCGCAAATTGAAAACACCTAAGTATTACAACCACCCATAGATTTATATCGAGTGAGACTCTGCAGTATACTCTATGTGCTGCGTTGACTTCTGGTCTAACAGAGGGGCTGATAGTTTTAAAGGGATTTTCTTATGAGTCGATCAAATTTGAACCAGGTTCAATATATGATAGTAAGGTAGGATATTAATAACCTATAAAGAATCCTAAGGGGAAAATAAAAATACCAATAGAAGAGTAAGAAACCAATAAATGGTTCCTTTGTCGGTTGGTTGGAAAACAATGGATTGAGTATGTGAGATTTGTGGAAGACGCGTTAAAATAATGACAAGATGAATGAAAATAAGTTGAAAGAATGAGAATCTAAAAGGGTATGTTGATACCATGGAATCCAATGAAGGAAGAGATAGAAATATGGTTGATTTCAAAGGAGCTAGAGTTTGCGCAGAAAGATAAAAAAAACCTAAAGTTGACACCGTGCAAATATATGGACAAGTATGTATTCAATGACTTGCATGAAGTATTTTTCTGTGATTTCCCACATATATTGATGGAGTTGATAAAAAGGTTGAAACAAAACCATCCTATAAATCAGATCAAATAACTAGAGTGGAATCTTGAAGAGATCGTGCAGTTACAACGAGTTGATAATAAGTTTATGTGTGTAGTAGATTTATGGTTAGACAACATTGTTGTAGGATTTACCACAAAATTTGCAGTAGATACATCGAAGTCTTACAGAGAAAATGGACAAGATTTCTTGAAGGGACCTCGAGGTAGGTCTATCATATCATTACATGCTTCTATTAATATATTACTATATAACAAGGGTGTAATGACAATGGAGTCAGAGAGCTAGACTTCCCTGTATGCATGGGCAAAGGGGGAAAGCACTAACAGAAGAAGGAGAAATGGAAGGAGAAGTGGATAAAGGAAATAAGGAGGAGGCCTTGGACTGAACTATGATGGAATAATATTAGATCAAGTAGATCATGACAACAGCTTGAAAAATACAAAGTGGAGTACCCTACCAATATAAGGTGAACACCAAGAAGAGTGTTGTAGTTGCGAGGGAAGGTTTGACAAGTGATGAAGAGGAGGTAGAGGATCTATGGGCTGTGGAGAAGATTGAGGAAATCCTGTGCATGACATACGAGAGGAATACGAGAGGTATAAGAGTTGGAATATAAGGAAACAATCCTATCAATATTAGTGTCAGTGTGAAACCCATAAACCCACTACGACTAATACACCAAGAAGAACACCAGCATTTAGAAAATCGAATTTTGGGAGAAGGAAGAGAGTAGGAAGTACATATACGCAAGGAACAAAAACTGGGGGAGCCAGTTCATGAAACATTATTCAAGTATCTACACTATGTGAAGGACGTAATAATTCAACATTCAAGCTGCCAGGACATCATACCACCATCAGGTTACGAGAATTCAAAGGAGAAGCATCGACAGACCCGAAGAAACACCTATTTATTTGTGAAAATATTTCGGAAGAGAAAGAAATCACAGAAGAGGAAACTAAACTTGCACATTTAGCTATCATGCTAAGAGATCATGCACTGGATTGGTACATGATTTTTGCTGCAAACAGTCCTCCAGGGACAACCCGAATGATTGGAGATATCAAAAGTGACTGACAAATGATTTCTAGAAGCCTAGTTCAGAGGATCAATACATGAACGAGATGATAGAGATTAGAAAGAAACTAGGAGAATCGGTATGGGAGATTGACAAAAGATTCAAACGATTAAAGAAAAAGCTAAAGTATGTGATGACACATATGCAACATAGGAATATGTTCATCAACTCACTGCTACCACACTTGAAATACCCGTTGCGACAAGAAAAGTTTCAGACATAGGCAGAGGCTCTACAGGTAGCCCTGAAACTGGAAGATAATTAATATGAGAAGACAGATCCATCCATAGACGAGTTGCAGGAGGATCTTAAGAACTTAACATTCCAGCTAAACCAAAACAAAGGTAAGGACAAAAGATAAGACATTTTGTGTACCACATGTAGGACAAAAGGGCACCATAAGAACGAATGTCCAACATTCGCACAGTACATGGCAGTAGGAATGCCAAAACTATTTCCAACATGAGGAGTATGGTGTGAGATCTGTAAGAAATAGTGCCATGATCCATATCACTATCCCATGATGCAGACATACCAAACACTACCTAATAGCACATATTGCAACTTTTGCAAGTTAGTAGGCGATTATGACAAATATTGCAGAACCATGGACCTCATGAGGGAAAGAACATCAGATGCATACATGTTGCAGGCATAAATGATGATCGGGAAAGACACACCATAGTTTAAACAAGTACCATCCCTGTATAACACTACATAACAACAATATAGCATTATGGAACCCCAGTGCAATACCACGCAACCACACTATAATCTTATGTAGTATAACCATGTGCCTTAGTATAGTGCACCACAAGGGGATCGAGATGGCTAAAGAGGTGGAGGAAGAGAAAGAGGGGCCTTTGGAAAAGGCAGAGGACCAATGGTATGCCAAAATTGTCAACAACCAGGACACTATGCAAGAGAATGTCCACTTGCACCCATGACATGTATGTATTGTCGTGCATCAGATCATGACACAAAATAATGCTCTAAACTATTAGGGAAGATCCAGGAGAAGAGAAATAAGAACAATCATAATGTTCAATGGATTTTAGAAAAGTGAGGGATGAAGGAAGAAACATCAAGATAGTTACATGCGGAGGAGATAAAATAGGAAACGACACATTAAGACAAGAGCCAACACAACACCAATGGGTGAATAAGAATGTCGAACCAAAGAAGTAATTTGATGTGAAGAACGAAAAAGAGATATTCAAGTAGACAAGAATTCATGAATCCAAACATTGCATCGACATCAATTGCATAGTATAATAAGGAAGTACCAGTGTACGAGATGCCTTCATCACTGGATCACACCAAAGAAGCACATCCCCTATGAAAAGTAAGTATGATTAATGGTTTTTTACATTCCTGTGTTAAAATAATAAATGATCCATCCTCTATTAAAGTATTAAAAAATATTCTAGAAAGATGTGGCATAAAGGAAGAAGGAAATCTAGAACAAAAAATAGTTTATCACCTGAATACAAGAAGAAGAACAAACAAAGAATTTAGATTGAAAGCCAACATTGGAGATTTCAACATGGGAGATATTATATTGGATTTAGGATGTGAATTAAATGTGATACCCAAGAAGACATGACAATGTATGGGAGAAACCACATTAGGATATTCACCTGTTTAGATGAAACTAGTAAATCAACACAGAGTTCTACTGATTGGAAGACTTAAAGGAGTGACAGTAGATCTGGATGGAGTGCACACTAAATCTGACTTCAAAGTAATAGAGATAGTAGATGACACAACACCTTATCCACCATTGCTTGGCTTGGATTGGGAATTTGACAATTAGTCCATAATCAACTTAAAGATGAGGAATATGACATTAGAGTCAAGAGAATAAAGATTCATTGTGTCGTTGGACCCATCAGAAGGGGAAAGGTTTGTAGAACCTACTTTCTTAGACCTAGAGGAAATTAACTAGTTGTATAGAACAACCATGCAAGAGGAATATTATGTGAACCCAACTGTATATGGGGTACTCAATTGGAGAAGCATCACCTCATGTGCATTAGACTCTGATACGGGATTAGAAAATTGGCAACAGAGGTTACACGAAGTCTCCACAAGAAGATGCACAAGAATAGATCACGCAGTAAGATGGGTAGGTATTGAGACAAGGGAACCTCCCAGCTTCCATGGGGTGAATGATTTATAATCATTCTTAACATTATACTAAGATGAAGTGTTAGAAAATAAGAGGCTCTTATCCCTCGATATATCACTCAAGGAAACATCTGCAAGATGGTGGGGTGCGTACAAAGAAATAGTTAAGGAATGGTACCAATGTAAGCGGTTACGACACATTAGGTTTGGGACATAACAGGGAAGAAACTAGCTACAGATATATGATGGACATAGGGCACTAATAAAACAATTGAAGAAGTGTAGAAAAATATGAAGAATCAAACCACAAAAGGAATGGCCTCATAATTGTATTCACACATTAGAAGATATTCTAGGAAACCAGTATACAAACCAAGAATTACATATAGGAACTACAAACTGGACAACATTACAACATAACCTTACAGTCACTTTCTCATTTGAGCATGAGAACTCAAACATAGACTCAACACTTAAACAAATCAGAGGGGTGATATTCATTAAAGAACCGTAAGTTGAACTCATAACAAAAGAACAACAATAAAAAATGAAGATAGTAAAAGAACTATTGTCATGCTACCACGTGCATGAAGAAGCATCAGATGAAGATGACCCATGAAATATTCAGATTGAGGAAGTTGAAGGAAAAAGAGAAGTGTAAGGTCCACCTATGGAATCATAAATATTTTTTGTGTCGATCAAGGTGAAGAAAGTCAACATTGGGACAGTTGAGAATCCCAAAATGGCTAGCATTGGACACTACTGGGATGACAAAACATTGGAAAGCATAACAGAGTTACTGTGCAAGTACAACAACCTATTCCCAACAATGTTCACAGAAATGAAAGATATAGAAGGATATCTAGGTGAAATGAATATACCCCTCAGAGCTAAGGCAAGACCAATCAGACAACGACCATACAGACTAAACCCTATATATAAGAAAAAATTCCAAGATGAAATCGATAGGATGTTGGAGGATGGAATCATAGAACATGTAGAGTAATCTGAATGGGTAAGCCAAATGGTAGTTCAGGAAAAGAAAAAAGGAGTAATAAGGATATATTTCGACCTGAGGAAGCTGGATGATGTGTGACTACATGACAAGTTCTTGACTCCTTTCACATATGAGGTGTTGGAGAATGTAGGAGGAAAGGAAGCTTATTCATTCATCGACGAATTCTAAGGATACCATAAGATAAAGATATCCCCGAAAGACGAATACAAGACCAATTTTTCCACTGAATGGGGATCCTACCAGTACACAGTCATGCCATTTGGACTGAAGAATGCACGAGCAATATTTTCCAGAGTAGTCATAGTTGCATTCAAAGAATTCCTCCACCAGTTTCTAGAAGTATATATGGACGACTAGACAATTTATAGTTTATTGAAAGACCATGTAGGGGTGTTGCATTTGATGCTATAAATATGCAGACAGTGTTAGATATTGTTAAACATCAAGAAGTGCATCTTCAGAACACCCTTTAGGATAGTATTGGGCCATATAGTATGCAAACAAGGCTTGCTAGTAGATCCTGCCAAGATTGCAATAATTGTTAATCTACCACCACTAAAATAAATCCATCAGTTAAGAGAAACATTGGGACACACAACATAGAACAAGAAATTTATAAAAGGGTATGCATAGATCACTGCGCCAATGGAGAAATGTTTAATAAAATATAACAAGTTTCAGTGGAATGAGGACTGTCAGTGAGGATTGGACACCGTGAAAGAAAAGATGGTAACCACACCAATACTAGTATTCCAAGATTGGGAAAAGACATTCCATGTTCATGTAGATGCATCAGCCATAACACTTGGATCTATTATGGTGCAACCAGGATCAAGAGAATTGGAACATTCGATAACATTCGCTAGCAGAAAACTGTCAGAATGGGAGCACAATTACAATACCACATAGAGAGAAGGATTAGATATGGTCTATGTGCTTCATAAGTTTAGACATTATTTATTGGGAAAACATTTTAGGATGTTGATAGACCATTCAACTCTCAAATACCTCATCAACAAGCTAGTGTTGGGAGGGATAATTTGTAGATGGTTATTGTTGTTCTAGGAATTTGACTTTAAAGTGAAAGTCAAACCAGGAAAGTTGAATGCAGGACCTAATGACCTATTGAGGATCACTAATGGAGAGGAACCTACGAATATAGAAGAAAAATTTCTTGACGCTCAGTTATTTTCAGTCCAAGTAGCCGATGAATAATTCACCGACATCATTTAATACTTGATTACAAGGACTGCACCACAAGACTTCAACACCGCATAGAAGAAAAATCTAGTAGTCTGGGCTACAAACTATAAGTTGATTGCRGGAAACTTATACAAAATGGTTGCAAATAGAATCTTGAGAAGATGTGTGCTAGGAAATGAAATACCTCAAATTTTAGCAGAATCCCATGAGGGAATAGCAGGAGGACATTATGCATGAAAATCTATCACGTTGAAGGTATTGCGTGCAGGACTATGATGGCCGACTGTTCACAGAGACTCAAAAGACTACTACCAAAGATATGTTGTATGTCAAAGTGTTGGTAAATCGAATAGAAGGGACGAGATTCCCCTGAGACCACAAGTAACCTTCTAGGTATTCAAAAAATTGGCAATATATTTTGTGGGACCAATTAACTCACCAACCAAAAGGTCAAGAGAGAGGTACATTATTACTGTGACAGAGTACATAACAAGATGGGAAAAAGAAACACAAGTAACCTATTGTAGCGCAGAGACAACAACACACTTCTTGTTTGAGAAAGTGATCACTAGATTTGGATGACCAAGGATTTTGATGAGTGACCAAGGCACTCACTTTATTAACAACACTATTAAGGCTATGACTGAGGAGTTTGAATTTTATCATCAAAAGAGTACACCATATCATCCTCAAGCAAATGGAATAGTGGAATCCTTTAACATGATCCTCTTGAATGCACTAAAAGATATCTACAATGTTAATAGGGAATACTAGGACTTAAATATATCGACAATACTGTGGGAATACATGACCACATGCAAAAAAATGGCAGGGAATACACCATTCAAGTTGGTGTATGGGAAGGAAGAAGGGGTTCCATTAGTGCTTTTATTACCTAGTCTATGGGTAGAAACAATTACCAACATGACAGAGAGAGGTGCAATACTGGAAAGGCTAAGTTAGTTGATGACCATGTAGGAAGATAGGATTCTAGAAGGGTTTCACCAAGAAGTACATAAAGCAAGGGAAAAATATTGCCATGATAGAAACATCAAGAAGAAAAATTTCAAGGAGGGAGACTTAGTCTTGGTATATGACATTAAATCTCTTCAACACCCAAGAAAACTCAGAATGCATTGGTTAGGACCATACAAAGTGAATATTGTCACAGATGGGGGAGTTGTATAGTTGAAGGATTTAGGAGGAACAAAACTCAGAGGTATGATCAATGGGGATCAGAACGGCCATTGTAAGCACATGGGGATCAGAAGGATCATTGTGAAATTGTGAAAATCACAGAGTTATAAAGTATACGGAGAAGAGAGATATATGTAGGAGTTACTGAGCCAACTAAGCTCGGCCGAGAACATTTCTACCACCATGGTACCACCCAATCTAGGAGGGTCAAACTAGGCCTGCAGATGACCTCGAAGAAACCTCATAGCACCCCAATAGCCACAGGGAAGTGAAAAAGAACCACCTCAACCTCCGAAATTCTTTAACCTGGATGAAATCGCGTCGCCCAATATGGAACCAGGAATCCCCACACCAATGGTGCATGAAACCCAATAGACAACACCAATGGGCATGTATATCGATATCATGGAAGTACGACAGAGCCAGCAGACCCATGATGCAGGAAATCCTTCATGCTCTAAAAACCATGAAGAAGCCCCAAGGGTTAATGGGATGGTCCTGAACCAGGCAAAGATAGTCGCACCAGAAAGGTAACACACAACCACGTCAGAGCAACTACAAGAGGGAATAGTAGAAGATATCATCGGCTAGGTAGAGTCGTATGCATAAGAGAGAACAATGGAGGTTGGAACCTTGAGTCATCCGCCATAGTGAAAGGGAAAGAAGTTGTAGCAATATCACGACGCAGGAAGGCCGCCACAACCATAGTATTACCGCACATTCTGGAAGGGTTGCGTGTCACGAGTAACCTGTTAGGCCACGTGGAAAAGCTACGATACTCAGATCATGATGTGATTGACACAGACAAGTTTCTAGATTTTGCAAAGAAGGTTTACTTGGATATTGTGGGTATAGGACACTTCAACAAACCAATTAATTAACCAAAATAGTAGGCAATCGTACTAGAAGAAACCAGTATTCTAGGCTTCCTTGAGATCGCGCACTTTGAAAGGGGTCGGGACGTAATCAAATGCGTCAAGAAGTTGATGGTAGTTACCCACGGAGGATACCTATGGGTGGAAGATCTTGTCTCGATAGAAGTGGACCTCATTACATATATTACAAGGCTTCTATCTCGGGGGGAGACACCCGCGTAGTTCCTCAATGAAAAAATGAAGGAGAAGGAACTAGCCTAGGAAATGAAGAAGACATATGGTACATAAAGAGGGTCATGTGGAAACATAATTAAGCACATTAGTGACACAACAATAAGGATGGCCACAAAAATCATGGCATACAAGTTACTCCAGAAGTGATGTAAGGAGGAATTCCTTGCCGAGGTCATCGCAAATGCAACACAGTGTGTGGAGAAAACTACACTCAACTGGGCCCTGTACTTGTTAAATATTTTCCTAGAAGAATTCAATGACACGCAAGACTTGGAGACAAAATTTCACTATTCTTGGCTACTAGTCCTGATCGCCTTGGTCGAATGGAGGGAGCCTAAGTATACATACTTTTCTAATAGATCCACTTGGTTTCAGATAGTGAGAGACCTATAATTGGGGAGTGCTTCAGACCCTAAAAACAAAAGTGTGAATGCAGCCATGTTCGTAGGGTATTACAACAACCTGTAGGAAAGCATTTCCAAGACTTGGTGGATTACACTAGAAGTGGTCACTGAATATTAGTGCATAACCAAATTTAAAGAAACTAGGAATGCATTATGGATCCAAGCACAGAAGGATCCCGAGAAGGAATGGCTACAACTACGGTAATGCATCAAGGAAGAGGACGTAGAAATGGACATCAAGGATTGGCACGATGACTGGAGGGTTCCAGACGTGAATCAAGAGATGTCTGCGGATAAGGGGGTTGATGCAGGGAAAGAAAAAACACCTTCAGGAGACAAAATGACGCCCAAGAATCCAAATCCAGGTCAGAATCCAACGCAACAGAAGAAAGGGGGTGCGTCAAAGAATGGTACCCATGTGGGGAAGAAGAACAAAAACTAGGCACCGCAAGAACAAGGAAAAGAGATTGAGACAACACAGGGGACCACATCAAGTGATACTCAATAGGATAAAGGCTAGATAAAGAGTGCAATCATACAAATGGGGGGTGCACACAAGAAAACTAAGGCGCACAAAATGCCGCCATAATATATGATCATGGAGCATGACGCAGACCTCGTGGTCCAAATGGTCCAGGATCGAACAAAAAAGGATTTTGACAAATCCCAGTTCCAAAGGGACATGATTCAGGATGAGTTGTCCAACATGAGGAATATTTTCAAGAAGATCAGAGAAATGCAGAGGTCCGAAAGAGGAATAGAATCAATCCCTGCAGCCTCACAGATAGGAGCCAAGGATGGATCGAGTGAGCAGGATATGATCCTGATGAAAACATAATCGAGATCGATGTTTCACGTTACACCCAACATATTGTGCATGGATGAAATTGTGGGCCAGACACCCTTGAAATATCTAGCCCAAATACAGTCGATAATGGGGCATAGACCAACCAAGGCATTATATAAAATGCAAATTAGCATTGCGCAGGAGGTATAGTTGCATGCACGCATGGACGCAACAAAACTACAACACACTGACGTCGACGCCCTCCCTACACAACCCGCAGGTTGGAAGGTGCACGTCAACACAGGATCTTTCCTTTCACTGACCCGAAGAACTCTCAACGTTCTTCTATTTCCCTTTTGGGATATCTGCACCCACAACAATCCTCATGGGATCCCCTCTTTACCCTTAAGAGATCAGAATTTGCGCTTTCCCTAATTTGTGGGTCGAGCGTTGGTCTCTCTAATCCCCGAACCCCGAAAATAGTCAACGCTGACCATTTCCTTCCCTATTGGGATTTCCTCTATCACGATTTCGGCACTCGCAATGTTGAGCAACTCGGTTCTCCGACTCCCGAATCCCGATATGCCGAAACTCCGATATACTCGCGAGTTTGACTTTCAATGTTTCACCTCAACAACATTTTGGACTTCGCTGTATCTCAAATCCTAATGCAATTATTTTGGGACTTCTCACCACGAAACCCCGATATGGAGTACCACCTGTCCACTTGCCAACTCTTGTGGCCCCACACTGTTTTCTTAGCCTTTCAGGATATCGCGTATCGAAATATCGTGATTCTTGTTGCTATGTTGTGCATTTTCAACCCACGAACTCCCGATATGGAAAACTACAAGTAAATACGACGACCCTTGTGGCTCGGATTTGCAGTCCTACCCCTCCTGAGCTTAGAACCCTTTCAGAATACTCGACATATCTCCTCTACTTCTCTATGATATCCAACGATACTCAGAAATTCGTGAATTCTCCTCAGAGAATTTCGACCGTCCGTTCCTTCCTTGGTGATTTCTGCGAATGACCAAGTGTTCCTCCATGGAACTCATCCACCTGCATCGCAAAATTATGACGCATTCTTGAATTCTTCTAGTCACAACTTCCCTGCACTGTCCTTCAACAATTTCGAAGGCCTTATCCTTCCTGAGCTTTCTTATAATTCTGAGTCTTAGAAAAGACTCTTGCGTGCACTCCTTGCGGCAACTTTAAGACACTTCCTAGTGTTGAATATCCTTCGACCCTGCGCACACCTGTAGTAGCAGTCTCTAAACACTTCACTCGGGTTCACAACCCTGATACTTCACTTGGCCTGCACACTCCTTGCACGGCTCCTATGCCTATCTTCACTTCTGAATGAATGAGAACAAAAGCTATCTCTATTTGAACCCTTTGTCAATGCACTCCTTGCAGACACTTCAACTGCACTCCTCGCACAGAACCTTTAGCTGAGATAGAGAAACAATTGAAACTCATTCCTACTTTCTCTCAGAGTTCAAACTCAACCATGAAATCATATACACAACATATAAAGCAAATGTATAACATGAAGCAAATATTCATGAGCATATCATTCAGCATCAATACACAGAGAAACACACAAAACCATGAATTTGAATCAACCTCTTTCTATTAATCCAAATATTTGTACATGGGTGTTCTTACATAGCTCTCTGCATGCTCTTTTCTCTATTCTCACTACTATAATACAATACACAATGAGGGTGTCTATCTCCCATTTCCCTCTTATGCTCTCAATCAGTCTAATCTAGAATTAAATTCCATCTACCTGCATTAACTACTTTAAATGCCTTCTACCTACTAAGGACGAGAGAAAATCACTCAAGGTCTGATTACATTATACAAGTGCGCCTCTTCTTAATGACCTCATTTAAGATTGTGCAACAACTTCAAGGTGATTTCAAAATTTGTGCTGGCTTGTCTAGCTGTCGTCGGTTTCCACGCTGGCTCGCTTGATGGTGGTGATGCTCCTGCATCATACTCCCTTGCTTGAAAATTTTCATGGTCTTCTGTCCATGAGCTCGCACATGGTTTGTCCATGGTTATGGATTTCTACTTCATTCTCCCAGCTGGCATCTTCAACTGGATGGCCTTTCCATTTGATTAGATACTCAAAGTATTCTTTCTGCCTGGTCCTCTTGCTTACTCTTTTCTCTAGTATGCGCTCCATCTATGGTTTATCTACAACTGGCATCTTCTTTTGCCACTTGATCACTGACTCCTCATCTTCAGTATCCATTTCCTCTTCTCTATATGGGTACAAATCAGAGATATTGAATATCGGAGAAATTTCGATCCCATCGGGTAATTCAATCTTATAAGAATTTGCCCCAAATTTCTTCAAGACCCTACATGGCCCAACTTTCTTCATTTTCAGCTTATTATATGTTCCTCTCGGGAACATTTCTCTTCTCAAATGTGCCAGAATCAAGTCACCAACCTCAAACTAAAGTTGTCTTCTATGTTTATCTGCTCTGCGCTTATACTCTTGACTTGAATTATGCAATCGCTCCTTCACCTGGCTGTGAAGTTCCTTCATCGCCTCTACGAATTCTTCTGCACTAGCAATCCTAGTCGCAGTCTGTTCTGAATCCCTCAGTTTAGAAATTCCTCTCGGCTGCATACCATAAAAAATCTAAAATGGACTCTTACCTGTGCTTCTGTTTACTGAGTCGTTATAAGAAAACTCTGCCTGTGGTATTATATTGTCCCACTGGCTGTGGTGTTCTGTCACCAAGCTTCTCAGCAAGTCTCCCAGACTTTTGTTTACCACTTATGTCTGTCCATCCATCTGAGGATGATAATCCGAACTAAATGCCAAGTTAGTTCCCATCTTTTTCCATAAGGTCCTCCAAAAATGCCCTATGAATTTTGTATCTCGATTCGAAATTATACTCTTTGGCAACCCATGAAGTCGAACAACTTCCTTGAAAAACAGATTCACAATGTGAGTTGCGTCACTAGTCTTCTGACATGGAATGAAGTGTGCCATCTTGGAAAATCTATCCACCACCACAAAGATTGAATCACACCCTCTTTGTGTTATCGGCAACACCAATACAAAATCCATGCTAATTTCATCCCACGGCCTTTCTGGTATGGGCAATGGTTGATAAAAACCCCGCATTCTTCTTCCTTCCCTTCGAATGCTGGCAAATTATGCATCTGTATACGAATCTCTTGACATTTGCTCGCATTCCCGGCCAAAAATATGATTCATTCAACATTGCGAATGTCTTGTCGTGACCAAAGTGTCCTTCCAATCCTCCACTGTGTTTCTCCTTCAGCAAATTCTCCCTCATGGAGCATTTCAGAATACACAGTTGATTAACCCTAAACAATAATCCTTCCTAGATCATGTATTCTATCCATGGGCTTCTATCTTTGAGAATTGGATTCTCAGCTGCTTCATACACTTCCTTAAAATCTGGATCATCAGCGTACATGTTCCTGAGATCATCAAAACCCAACGTTTTGACTCTGAACTTCTGCAACAACAAACACTTCCTGCTCAAAGCATCAACCACTTTGTTAGCAGTACCAGAAATATGTTTAATCACAAAATTGAAATTCTCCATAAAATCAACCCATTTAACATGCCTCTGATTCAACTTCTCCTATTGAGTCACAAACTGTAGTGCATGATTGTCACTATACAAGACAAACTCTTTCGGTATCAAGTAATGCCTCCATTTCTTCAATGCCTGTATGATAGCATAAAACTCCTTATCATAAGTGGGGTATTTTACTTTCACTTCATTCAACTTCTCACTAAAGTACGCTATTGGCATGTCTTCCTAACTCAAGACTGCCCCGATTGCAAATCCCCTTGCATCGCATTTCACTTGAAATGTCTTTCGGAAATACGGTAACACCAAAATTGGTTGCTCTGTGATCTTCCTCTTCAACAGATTAAAAAAATTCTCATCTTCTTCAGTCCAGTGAAAAGACTTGTTTCTTTTCTTCACTGTATCCATCATTGTTGCGCTAATTCCACTAAAATTCCTGATGAATTTTCGGTAGAAACTAGCCAATCCATGAAAACTTCTCACCTCAAAGATATTCTTCGGTGATGGCCAATTCTTGATTACCTCCACCTTATCTGGATCCATCCTCAACTCATTTTCTGAAATAACAAATCCCAATTAAATGAGCTCTGTCTTCATGAATGAGGACTTCTTCATATTTATCAACAACTTCTCCTATTGTAATCTCTGCATCACTGTAGCCAAATGCTTCAGATGCTCTGCCACTGTTTTACTGTAAAACAGTATGTCATCCAAATACACAATGAAAAATTTCCCGATGAACTCCCTCAGGACTTCGTTCATCAACCTCATTAAGGTACTCGACGCATTTTTTAATCCAAATGGAATAACAAGCCATTCATACAAACCCTCGTTTGTTTTGAATGTTGTCTTCCATTCATCACCTTCTCTCATGCAGATCTAGTGATAGCCGCTTTTCAAATCAATCTTTGAAAAATACTTTTCTCCACTCAAGCAATCCATCATATCATCCATCCTCGGCAATGGAAATATGTACCTGATGGTTATCTTATTGATCGCCCTCGAGTGAGTACACATCCTCTGACCTCCATCTTTCTTCAGACTGAGTACTATTGGAATAACTCATGGACTCAGGCTTTCTCTGACCAAACCTTTGTCCAACAAATCCTGGAATTGCCTCTTAACCTCTTCATTCAATTGTGGCATCAATCTGTATGTGTCTTTATTCGGAAAACTGGCTCTTGTTATGAGATAAATATGATGACTCACACCTCTGATCAGTGGCAACGAATGAGGTAATTCATCCAATACTATGTCAGCGAATTCTTCCAACAGATCCTAAACCTCTTCTGGTAAATCATCTACCCTTGTGCCAATCAACACAATTCCAGGCTTTCTGACCACAATGAACTGTGGATCCTCCTTCTTCTTAACCTCTGTAAGAAGTTCCTTCCCACTCATGAGAAGTACAGTGTTGCTTACTTCCAGCTTCACCTCCTTATCCTTGATTGGAAGTAATTTGTATGTCCTCCCATTCTTCTCTAGGGTGTATGTGTTCATTCTCCCATCATGAATCAGATTCTTGTCATATTGCCATGGTCTACCCAGCAATAGATGACAAACATCCATAGGAATGACATCACACAATATCTTATCATTATATCCTCCTATCTTGAATTCAACTAGGCATTGTTTAGTGACAGTTACCTGGTGCCCTTTTTGTAGCCACGGAACTTTGTATGGGCTTGGATGATCAGTCATCTCCAGCTCCATCTTTTCTACCATCTCTGTAGAAATGAGATTATCCATGCTACAACTATCTACGATGACCTTGCATACCCGGTCCTTGGTCTTGCAAGCAGTCTTAAAAAGTCTGGCCCTTTGGACTGAACTCTGCACCTCCTTCTCTGGTGTCAAAAGGACTTTTCGCATCATCAACGATCTTCCGCCTTCTGCGTCTTCTGCCTCAACATCCTGCCTCTGTGCTTCGGTGATGTGAACTTCTCCAATATCCTTATTTTTATTTGGACACTCGTAAGACTTGTGCCCATTCTTTCGACACGTGAAGCATGTAATTACTCCACCTCTTCCTCTACCTCTACCTCTAGTACGAGGAAAAGTGTTATTGTCAGCATAATCTCCTCTTGGCTCAGTGTGCTACCCTCTCTGTGAGGTTCCACCTCTCTTAGTTAGAGTCTGAGGTTTCTTCCAGTCCTCCTTGGGCTTCTGATATTTATCCTGGGTAATTGATTTGCCTCTGGGCTGACTTCTGCCTCTGCCTCTTTGACTCTACTTTCGGCTCAACTTCTCCTCATCTTTCAGAGCCATCTGATAAGCATATTCCATCATTTGAATGGTTACCATGCTCATCTCATCCTAGATATCATATCTCAGGCCATTCATGTATCTGGCTACTTTCTCATCATCGCTCTCTCGATGACCTGCCCTGATGTTCAGTTTGTAGAATTCCTCAGTGTATTCTTTCACTGACATCAGCTTCTATCTCAGGTTCTACATTCTCATAAATAGAGTAATTTGATAATCTCTGGGGATGAATTTTTCCTTCAGCTTTGCGATCATTCTGTCCCAGCTTTTGATCTTCTACTTTCCCTTGCAATGTCTATCAGCTTGTAGTTCATCCCACCACAATGTTGCATGTCCTTTCAATTTTGTGACAGCATGCTTGACTTTCTTGTCTTCCTCGACATGTTCATAGTCAAAGTATGTGTCTAGAGCTAATCCAGTCTAGAAGCTCCTCTGCATCCAAGTTTCCCTCATAAACTGGAATGTCCATCTT
>SNQJ01S0029738.1:58787-89109 GCA_010110895.2 Picea sitchensis | reverse complement strand
TCCCAACCTAAACTGTCCTCTTTATTGTGCTTCCTCATGTAAATCTAAGACATATAAGATAAGCATCCAAAATCATTCATTTTGGAGTAGAAATTATTCCGAGTCTCTGGCCAAGATACTCAAAGGCTTCTCCTGGAAGCGTTTTTGTAAATATGTCTACCAGTTGTTCTTTTGAGCCCACATATTCAACTCTGATGTTCTTCTCTCCAACATTTTCCCGTAGAAAGTGATACTTGATTAGAATGTGCTTCTTCTTGGATTTCATCATCGAGTCCTTTGAGATATTTATGGTGCTTGTATTATCACAATAGATTGGAATGAGCTCATCATACTCAACCTATATATCTGTGTGTGTTTGTTTCATCCATAGAACTTGTGTACAACATGTTGTTGTTGCAATATACTTTGCTTTGGCTATAGATAAAGATATCAATGATTGTTTCTTGCTTATCCATGATACTAAAGAATCACCCAAGTAGAAGGCTGCTCCATTGGTGCTTCGTTGTTCACCAATAAAGCCTTCCCAATCATCATTTGTGTAGACAATAAGTGATAGATCCTTTCCTTTTGGATACCATAATCCAAACTCTTATGTTCCTTTGAGGTATCTGAAAATCCTCTTCACTGCTACGACATTTGATTCCTTTGGTGCTGCTTGAGATCATGCTACCTATCCAACTGCCTACATTACATCTAGTCTGGATGTTGTCAAATATAGTAAGCTACCAATCATTGACCTATATCGCCTATGTTCTATAGACTTTGAATCATCATTTTTTCTGAACTTGCAACTGGTTTTCATAGGAGTGGTAATTAGTTTGCAATCTTCCATTCTGAACCTCTTTAGCATTTCTTTGATATACTTAGTTTGAGAAATAAAAATTCCTTTGTTGATTTTCCATATCTGAAGACCCAGAAAGAAGGATAGTTCTTTGATTAATGACATTTCAAATTCATTCTACATATCCTTTGCAAATTTTTGGCTTAACCTGTCATTAGTACTTCAAAAAATAATATCAACAACATAAACCTCAATTAATAAAATACTATATTGAGTTACCTCGATGAAGAGGTTGTTGTTTTCACTTCCTTTCTTGAACCCTTCTTTGTATTTTTCTTCTTCTTCGTAAATTTGTTCTACTTACTCATTTTCTTCTTCTTTTGATTCTTGTCCACTTGTTTCACAAATTGTTGCATTGATTATTTCCAAAACTTTGTTCAACCTCAGATTGTAACACTTTTATTCTTTCCTTGTACTTGAGTAACCAAAATGTGCTCCTTTGTCCACATGAGAGTCAAAATTTCCCATTCTACCATCTTCTCTTTTGATGTAGTAGTTGCTTCCAAATACTCTAAAGTGATTCACATTTGTTGGTCTTCCTTTTCATAGCTCGTAGGGAGTTTTGTCATTGTTGTTTTTGAGAATTACTCTGTTTTGAATATGAACTATTGTATGCACTACATATGTCCAAAAATATCTATCAATTTGTAATCCATTAGCATTGTTCAAACAATTTCCTATGTAATTGTCATCCATAACGATAATGCTCCTTTTTCTTTGAACCACTCTCTGAACCAATCTATGAATCCATGCTCTCATCCATTGTCATATATTTATCCAAACCTGCTAAGTGTTCTTATGAATCCATCTTTGTCCATACTATCTAAGAATCTACTGCACAACTGTCCATAATGTTGACCCATTTATCACTATACTATCATGAATATTTCATTACTATAACCAATTGTACTTATGCTAACTGACTACTATGGATTTGTCTTCTCAAACTATGAAATATTCTCGAAGGATGGTTCTTTGGTATGTCACAACTATTGCATAGACTCCCCCTATCTAATATTCATATTACTTGGGAATTTCTAAGATGGATGGCTCATAACAATTCCTTCTCTCATGTGTATTCATCATCATCTTCATTGGTAGATTCATCATCTCTCTGAGCTCTGACTTATTTCTTTCTATCTATGGATTCATCTTTCACTAAAATGCCTGAAGGTACAATCTCTTGAACCTGTTCCTTATTTACCTGTCCTTCTTTTCTTTCAGTTATTTTCCAAACCTTTATGTATTTGACATCTTTCTTTTTCTCTGTGGAATTTTATTCATCTCATTTTATTGTCAATATTGTGATCTCTGGGACCTGGTCTTTGTTCACATTTTCTTCGTTTTTTCTTATACATACTTTGTTATATATGATATCAATGTTCTTTTTCATGGAAGTATCAATAATGCTTCTAGAATCACTAGCTATGTGTCCATAGTTATGACATTTGTAACATTCAATTACGTGGGGCCACATAGGCATTTCTTTCTTGAACATTTCTTTTATAATCCCTGCAATCTCCAACCTTATGTCCAAAATTAGTACAATAAAAACAATGACCATAAAAATAATTTGCATACCTGAGAGTGAATGATCTTCTTTGTGGTGTAGTCCTTCTGAATTTTTTCTTTGACTGATCATGATCATGATTGAAGCTTCTTTGTGGCTTTAACATGGATGGTATTCTTGAATATGTATCTTCATGTTCGACGATATTTCCTTCCTTTGAGTACTTCTACATAACTCTTTTTATTTTCTTTACTTTTATTTTCTAGCAACATAGACTGCTTCTCTTCATTCTCTATAATTGATGTGGATCTTTCTGTCTCTTCAACGTTCTTGTTGAGCTTGATGATTTTACTTCTCAATGTGACAACTTCTTCTTCAATATTCTGAACCTCTTCTTCTTTCTTCATTATCTGAGACTTCATGACCTCCTCTATTCTTTTCACTTCTTCAAGCTGAATTTTTAATGTGAATATTTCTTCTTCAAGTCCTTTCTCTTCTTGAACAAACTCTACCTGAAGATGGTTTAGATCATTAGTTATTTCTTTAAGATGATTTGTCAATATCTTCTCTCTCATTTCTACTTCTTCCTTCTGTGCTGCTATGTTGGCTTCCAAATACTGCTTTTGATATTCAATATTTTCTTCGATCTTTCTAGCTTCTTCTAGCTGAGTTCTTAAGTTCTCGATGACCTGTTGGGCTTCTTCAAAAATGTGAACACTTTCCTTTTGTTTCATCGATTCTTTCTTGAGTGACTTGTTTTCTTCTCTTCATTAATCTAAATCAATAATTAATTCTTCTTCATAATTGTCTTCCTTTTCAATTGGTTTTTCTATCTCATTTCCTTCATGGCATTATATTTCAAGATGTCCACATTTTTCACAATTAAAGAAAAACAACATACCTTTGGTGATTATGTACTCTTCATCTTCTGAATTTGTTTGACATGGTGAACATAATTCTTCTTGATCTGTATCTGCATCTTCTTTGGGATTTTCTGAATCTGCAATGGGTGAAGAATATATGTCATGTAACTTATCCCAAAATTCTTTGGTTGGTGAACATTTACCAACCTTTTATCTTATCGGAATAGGTAATCCTTCCCAGATGAAATTCATTTATATTTTGTTATTCTTCTTCAATTCCTTCTTGGCTGTAGTCTTTTCCATTTTTGAACTATCATGTCTTGTAACGACTGATAGCCAAATATAATACCCCTGTGCCTATAAAAATACTTTGATCCTTCCACTCCATAACTCATACTTTAAACCATTCTGACCATTAAAAAATGGTACTCCATTCTCAAAATAATCCATGATCTCCTTCCAGTGGTTAAAATGTTTCATGAAGGAACCGATTTTCATACCAATTGTTCAATTACTGAGAGGGGGGGTGAATCAATAATAGAGCAATTTAATCATTTTTAACCATAAAATGCAAGTGTTATATCAATGTAAAATTATCATCCAATAGTTGCAGAGTAAATAAACAATGAAAAAATGAGAAATAATACACATACACATCACAAAAATGTTTTTACGTGGAAACCCAAAGTGGGAGAAAACCACAAAATATTTTTTTATTATATGTCTTTAAGAATTACATTCATTGGATGCACCAACTTCCTTTTTTTCTAGCTGCAAATTGAATCAGGATCCAACCCGCTAGTTTCTTAGGATACAACCTGAAGGAAGCTCCAAATCCCTAATTCTCTGGATACAACCAGAAGGAGGCTAAAAACCCCTATGTTCTCTGGCTACAACTGGAAGGTGGCTACAACCACATGTCATTTCCCTGTCCAATCACCCTAGCATAGAAGTAGAATGATGGAACCAATGTCACACTATCACTGTGATAAATATCACTGTAACAACCTATACCACTTAGATGTGAAAATATGTACCATACATCAACCTGTACCATAAACAAATGCATCAACCATGCACCAAACCTGTATAAATAAACTGTCACAATAACCTTTCCAAACAACATGTAATCAAACTATACCATAAACAAGTGCATCAATCATGCCCCAACCTGTACCTATCATGCATCAAATACACATAAACTATGACTCATCAAGATGTACCAACATCATCAACTATACACCTCATGTATGTTCCAACTCATCAACTACTTGTCTCAACCATGTACCAAACATGTACCTCAACCAAAACCCCTCATCAATTTCATAATCCAAATATGATTTGTAACTCTGTAATAGACCTGGTGTATATGATCGCATACCTGCAAACCTTCCTTATCTTTAAAAACAAGAGACTAGCATTTTCATCAAACTTTACTTTACTCTCACATGACTAATTTTGGATTAGTCAACAACCCTAACTTGAAATAATCATAAATATGTACCTATAATGAATAAACATCTTAAAATAGCACACAATTTTCTTCAGTGTCTTTATGAAATTCCTCAAGGTTTCACTACTTGGAATCTCTCAGAAAATGAGTTATAGCATTAATGGGATACCCTGTTGAATTTTGGCTTATTCTAGATAGAGAACTTGCAGAGAATTCCCCACACAGAATATTTGTTGTATGGATCTGAAAATGTTAGACATAATATTAAATAATGTAATATAACCAATACTTATTTTCTTACTGAATTTGGATTTGTTATGAATAAGTTATGATGTTTTTACCCAAAACACCTCTTTTAGACTAGTTTCAGAACTAGCCACAAACCCTATTTTTCATGGAGTGTAACTACAAAAATACAATGACCCACAAGTTGAAATGTTTATCACAACTACTGGGATATTTTTCCTAAACAACCTCCCAATTTCACTGTCCAAGTCATTCTAGAAATAATGTTATTGCGAAAATGCTAAGATGACTTGTAAATAACATACCTTAGAAAGCATCATCAAAAGAATTTATCCTCCCTTGAATTTTGGCCTCCTTTACTTCACCTTCCCTTTGAAATTCGGCTTAGATATCCTTTTGTTACCTCAGTCACTTGTAGATATTCAATATTCTCAACTGCGATTAAAAATGAGAGACCCTTGTCTCTTATTTATACTTTCATGTAGCTTCTGCAAGGGGTTACCTTCTAACCATCTTAACCCACTGTCCTTATTTTAGGGCTAAACCACTTCTAACCACTTGTCCACTTAGTAATTTCTCCATTAAATTTATTGTTTAAATGATTTGTTTTGTATCCACTTTGAATTATAGTACACTGATCACTTCACTTTATTATTTAAATTACCTTCTAACCATCTTAACCCACATTCCTTATTTTAGGGCTAACCCACTTTTAACCACTTGTCCACTTAGTAATTTATCCATTAACTTTATTATTTAAATAATTTATTTTGTATCCACTTTGACTTATAGTACACTAATCACTTCACTTTGTTATTTAAATAATTTCTTCTTTGCAACCACTTTGACTACTTTGACCTTTTGGGGCTTCTAGATGACTCATGAGGGTTCTCCAACTTCATATGGCCATAACTCTCTAACCGTGAGAAGTTATGTGATGTTCCACATAACACTAGAAATGACATGACATGTACTATCCATCTAGAATAGTATTTCCTGCAAATATATCAAAATGCATACCATTATCCATCAAACAAATTTGGGTCCATTACCCAAACCATTGTTTTACCAAACTTTTCTACCAGACTTTCTTCAAGGGTTGACATCAATGACAACCAACCCAATTAATCAACAAGAAGGTGTGAAATTCTCCAAGGCCAGAAGTTCTGAAGCACCGAAGTTTCAGATAATATCCTATCGTCTTAGTTCTTGGTGAAAGCTTGTAGTCACATGATTTGGGTACCGAAGAAAAAGGGTGCTAGCACCAAAATTCTTGTTTTAAGAACATAAAAAGGCTTAAATAAGGAACCATGAGGATTCTTGAATGAGCAGACCACATCGAAAGAAGTAAAAAACAAATGTTTAGATGAGGCACAACTAGTGTTACTGAAAACTCTGTAAACTCTGTGAGGTGTGCATAGAGTCAGTGCAAGGAGTACACAGAGTGCCAGGAGGGTGCAAGAATATTTTGAGGGAGCGAAGTGTTGAGACCCTTTGGAATTCAGATCAAGTTCAAAGCTCAGGAGAGACAGTGCAAGTGCACATAGAAAAACTTGATTCAAGTTTGAGATCTCAAGAGGGATATCATTTTCTCATAAGCGCAGTCGCGATACAAGAAGTTGAGCTCACAGACAAATCAAAGGATTCAACCTTTGAATATTTTCAAAGTTACTTAATCAGAAGGAAGTAAAAAATATCAGGAGAGAGGAGCTCCTACAACCATCATATTGTCTGTGAGATTTGATCTAGACCGTCAAAGATATACATCCATACAAGGAGGAGCATGCAAAGGAGGAAGACAGATCCTAGTAGTTGGATATGAGCACAAAGGATAGAGAGTCTTCATATCCAGGTAAGTTGCATGAAGGTTAATTACGAAAGTCCTCCAGACTTCATGAAATTCATGCATTTAGATCACGAGTGCACAGGAGAGAGAAATCGCTGAAGCGCCAAAGGCCAAAGTATATCATGGTCATTGGCACCCGAAAGTACGTGTCAACAAATCATGAAATCCAAAGAACCAAAACTTCGAGAGATTTCAATCGAGGAGTGTGAAAAAATCCCATAGGATCAAAGAGAAGAAGTAAATACTAGTCATTGGCATAACATGACATGTGATAGTTGATCGCTAACTCCAGAGGATTTGAAGTGTGGTACTTCAAAAATCACTGAAGCTCAGAGTAGAGGAGAAGATCTCAGCTATCCATTGTTTGGAGACACGTGGAGAAAGATCCTGCATTTTGGAGGTAGCCAGTGCAAAAGGGTGGAGAAATTTTGAAGTCATCGATATTCAAAGCAAATATGGGTCATTGATCCCATGGGAATAGGTGTCATCAGATCCTGCACTCTGCAGAAGGAATGCTCCAGAGGAAGATGGGGTTGGGTGGAGCAAGAAATCCCAAAGGACGAAGAGTCGGAGTTCATCTACGTCGTCCATGAACAGAGGAAAGGTATCATCATACCCTTCACTTCGAAGGATAGCCACTTCGTAGGAAAGTGGGGTCGCATGTGTTGAGAACTCTTTAAGGTTGAAGCACTCAAGTTCATCGTAACCGTTGACAGTTGTGGACACGTGTCAAAAGATTTAACACTCTGGAGGTTTTTGGTATTGAATACTTTGGAAATACTAAAGCACAGAGTCCTGAAGCTATTTGTGGCCATTGATTTGGATAGAGAGTGGAGATCGTTGATCCCTTTCACGTTAGCTACGAATTTCATGAGTTTAGAGTTCGGGAGATTGACATTTTTGTGAGTTGACAACACCCAAAGCCCAAAACTCAGAAGCACGGAGTAAGTGCCTGTTGGTTTGGCACCTAATCACATCCATGGTCATATTTTCTATCACCACTGAAGGAAAATGGGCTAGGGCCTGAAAGTTGAATTTGGAAGCATGGGAAGCTTAGAGAAGCACTTGAAAGGTTAGGTGAGTTCGGAACTACACCAGGTGGAGTGAGAAGTCCCGAAATTCCTTGGGTATCATAGGATTGGCCCCTAACTTGGAATAAGGTACCTTAAAGGTTTATATGGTTTTTTAAAATATCCTTGTTTACTATTTCAAGAAAAATAAAGGAAACATAGGCCTGTGGATAAGGTTCTGGGGCTCAACAGGATCCTAAGAGCCAATTGACTCCATAAAATTGATCGATCCTAGGCTAGGAGGTCACGTAGCCTTGGAGGAAGATGGGGTTTGCATCATAAGTGTACCAAGGACCTATGTAGCCTAGAAAACAATAAATAAGATTTTCAGTCACACATGATTGAAGTAGAATATATGATCATTTACATGCATTTACTATTTTTAGTTGATTCAGGATCTAGTCATAGCTATATAGATTCCCAAGTAGTGGAAAGATTTCAATTTCCAATAAGAAAGCATGGGAAATATTGGTTGGTACAATTGGTTATAGGATATAAAAGAAAAGTAATTGATTTGTTTAAGTCATGTCTAATGGGCATGATTGGGATGAACACCAAGGAAGATTGGAACATCTTACCTTTGGGTTCATATGACTGTTAAATCGGTATGGATTGGTTGGAACAACACCATATTGTCTTAGAATACCATAACAAGGAATTCCCTTTCCTGGATAAAGAAGGAATATGATAAAATTCTAAGGAATTACCAAGGATGTAGCTATCAAAGAAATTCAAGCAATGTAGCTGAAGAAATGTCTCAATGTAAAAAAAAAATTAAAAAGAAAAAGAAAAAAAAGATGGATGTCAAATAATTTTATGCAACTAGAAAAGGGGTCAAATGTGCATCCTTATAGTATGAATAGATATTGGCTATGAAAGTCAAGTTTGAGACTAGTATTCAAAGAGAAGAGAAGGTACAAGAAACCTCAAGTACTAAGGTAGTCAATTAGAAAAAGGTTGAAGTAGTTCAGTTCGAAAAAGTAAATGGATGTTGAAGAATCCAGAGTCTATAAAACAACTTGGTTTGGAATTTTAATTCATCCAAGTATGATTTGGGATAGTTGGATCTAGGAAATTAATGAAAGTTGAAGTTTAATATCATCTTAGTATGTGACTGGAAATGTGAAGCCAACCAAGAGTGATTGGCTAGAAAGTTCTCATGTTAGAACTAAATATGTACAGTGACTACAATGAGAGCTCAAGAAGATTTGGGAATTTGAGAAGAAATGAACACTTATGGGATCAGCAAGGAAAAAATGTACATGGAGAAGAAATTTGTTGCAATTTATGTGGCATAAAGTATCTTTTGGCTTGTTGGGACAACCAAAGGAAATAATTCTTTTATGTTGCAATTGTTGTTGATGATGTTGCTGCATATGGAAGGAAGTAATAGAAAGTTGAAGTGTTGGTTATAAGTTTGATAAAAAAATCACGAAAGATTCTACTATCATCAGCTAGTTAGGTACAATCAAATTCATTCAATGGAAGCTATGCAGGTAAGTATTTCTCTTTTGAAATTATGTTGCATAATTTCCAAAGGGAAATTCAGGTAAGAATTTATCTGATAGAATTGTATAAAACAAAATATGGTATTATTTAAATTCATTAAAATGAATAAGATACCACTAGAGGTGGTAAAGGCTAGAGGCATGTTATAGTTATCAAATCTTTTATCTTTTGAATGCACACACTGACACAGTAGAATGTCATGTTAATTTAGTTATGGGGAAATAACCAAATAAATAAAAGATAAGAACTTGTTATAGGAGTGAATGCCAATAAAGATAGTCATGTATGAGACTAGGACATGGTTGGATATGGAAAAGTATGGATATGGAAAGGTTATGAACCACACAGGTACTAAAATCTTCCTACCTTTAAATAAAACTTGGGCTGCAACCTTTTTACTAACACTAATGAACAACACATAATTATATTTTTGGTGTAGTGTTCGGGTCAAAAAGGAAGGCATCCAATTAATTGGGAATACAATAGGAAGTGTGTGGAGAATGTGTCATGAAATTGGCCATAATTACAACTTATGGATGGTGAGATACATGACTGAGATAAAGAGAATTATGTAATTCAATGCAAGGTGCATTAAATAAATATGCATTGAGAATTGCACTCATTCATAGTAAATGATAGAATTGTATACTTTAATGCAATTGTTGAATGTGTTTTATAAGTACATGCATATATATTATTGCATGGAAATAAATGTTACTAACAACTGAAATGTTGTTAAATCATGAAGTTGAGGACATTTCGGTAGTTGTTAGACATTGCAACAAGAAAGTTACAAGTCAAGTAGTCATGTAAGCATTGACTACAAAAAGATTTCTTTTTCAGAAAAAGAAGTAATGAACTTACAGATATTAATTATGAACATTAATATGCATAGAATGATGAGTCATTCTATTTTGTAAATTGTTTGGTAATTCTGATTGAATTTCTACGTGCGGGAAATTCTAAGATAACTGTAGAAGGTTTTGTACATATTGCAGTTTAATTATGATGTACAAGAATTACTGAAAATGTGTTGGCTGTATCAAAGACGAAGCATTGTAGGAAAAAGGGTATGGAGTTTGGTGCTTGTGGAAAACCACAAGGAAGGCTGCATTACTAATATTGCAACAACCAAGAAGAATTATGAAATAAAATTTCATGTTTTGGGGAAAAGTTGATTTCCCTTTGAACTAAGTTTGAGTTCCTAAATGAATTTTTTTATGTTATCTCATGATAACTACATGTGTGTGATGCATATGAGATGATATTGATTAAAAATGTAATGTTAACTGAAAAGAGTAGCTATGGGGAAGATGTTGATTGGAGACAACGAATCTTACCCTATGGATCCCTGGTAGATCTGGGTGTGTTTATACTTCTCCTTGGGTTGCCTTGGAGAAGGCTGGAGCCCTGGAGGAAGAAATGTGGGGATAGGTTCCCCAATATGAGGCCTGAAGGGTACCTAGAGACCTCTAAGGGAATTTGTAACTCCTTGAGCCATGGTGCTTTGAGACTTCCTATCCATCCTGTGCTAGAGCCCTGGAAGGGAAGTTGAGTAGCCGATGAACTGTTTGATAGTGAAGGTGCATACTACCTTGGGTTTTACATGCATGTGGGTAAGAGAGACCATTGGTTGGAGTGCTCTTGAGGTTTGGTACCTTACCCTAGACCATGTTGATATTTATTGTGGGCCATGGTTATCTTGGGAATCCATTTCCCTAATGAATTCATAGCCCTCTTCTCGGTGGTCATACGCTACTGAGATTTTATCAAAAGTGAGATCTAAGGTTGGGTGGAAAGTCGTGGATCTGTATCCAGTCAGGGCTTTCAATGAGGCTTAATTGAAGCATGTAATAAGGAACAATGAGTTGAATTCTTCCTAAAGAAGCACTATTGAATATATAAATTGAATTCCAACTGTAGTATGAACACCATAATTGGTGCTTAAAACTAGTGTAGTAGGTGGATAACATGATTCCAATACCTAAAGCTTGTAGCCTTTTTGAAGAATTTTTGAATTATATATGTATAAACAAGTTGCACTGAGGACAGTGAAAAAATAAGGGGAGGGGATTGTAATATCCCAAGGCCAAGCCCCGGTTGTAATCATGAATTGTAACATGTTTTGTAGGATGGTGAGCCAAGTGTTATAAGATAGGAGGCGTATGTGCTTATTAGGGTGGAGAGCATATATGTCAAAGGTTGGGAGCCTTCTTTATACATATAAATATTCATATTATTAATATAAAAAACATCGTTGCATGTAGACCAACCATGAAGAAAGAGTATGGGGGACTAAGATCCACTAGGTTGGGCAAGGGAGGAGGCTAGGAGATTGGGGGAAAATAGCTAATCTTAAGAGCTTAAATCTAAGAGAACAATATATAATTATTATTCTAAAGGATGTAAAGAGGATAATAATTTATCCTAAGTTCCTTTGGGGAGAGGAACAAGTTCCAAGTGGAGAGGAAAATTATGCTGGAGAGCCAAGTGTCATCCAAGACACACGCATATTTATGGGGTTGCTCTCACCATTCTCACCATTCTCTCTCTTCTATCCATTCTAAGGATTCTGGTCATCAGCTGCCCCATTCACTCATGCACTGAGAAAGCATGCAGTCAATCATTTCCTCCATTGTTGAATTCCTCTACCACCCTGAACCTCTACTGTAATCCTATATTGATACCCATGCGACACCTGTACCCTATGGGTTTCCTGTGTATTTCTTCATCATTACCATCCCCCACGTCTAGTTGTTGTTGTTTCCATCACCATGCCCGTGTGTTGAGGAGAGGGAGTGAAGAAGTGGGTTGCCAATCTTGTGGAAAGAAGAAGTAGGTTGTCACACCTATGAGGTACTCTCTCTAGGTGAGAGAGGTTGTTTTGGATTGAAGAAGTAGGTTATCAGGCCGATAAAAATCTCTCTCTATGTGAGAGATTGTGTTGATTAAGTGAGTTCTCATGAAGGAAGTCGAGTAGAAGCTACAAATCTCTAAGAATTCATGATTCTAGCTATTGTTGAATCCTCATAAGGTAGGTGGGAAAATCGATGGATTCTGTGACGGTGAAGGTGTATACTCCTAGGGTGGGATAATCATGTGAGGAGGTTCTGTGAGAGGTAGTCATAAGTGGATCCTTGAGGGAAATCCTTCTTTTTTTACTGTGCAACTTCCTATTGTCCCTGCCTAGCCTATAAATCCCTTTGCCTGGGTGGATTTTAGTCCCAACTCAAGGGTGACTCTCTGCTGAGAGTGATGAGTAGCGTGGTCTATGGTTGGGAGGTTCGTGGAAGGTATGCACACATTTAGTGTACCTCATTTAAAATATAAGTACCAATCCTATGCTCATTTACATGCTATGTATTTTTTCATGTTATATTGATGAGTATTGTCTGTATATGTTGTATGTATAAACTTACTGTTATTATGCATTAATTGTATATGCTGCATGCATAAACCTTACCGCTATTATGCACACGTATTAGTAGGAATATGTTGTCTATTTTATGTTTATATATATATGAAAATAATAATTGTTATTTCTTATATGAGGGTAGCATGGTCAGCCCTGCTATGGTCAGATGTTACAAAATGGAATCAAAGAAAAAGATGTTTACGGGGTGATGTTTCCCGGCTTATTGGTGGCCAAGGATGTTACAAAAATGGTACTTATATTTTTATGAGAATACCACCAACTGCATGCAGACCTTCCAGGAACCTCCCATCCTTAGACCATGCTTCTCATCACTCTTAGTAGTGGGTCACCCCGGATCTAGCAATAAACTCCATCTGGGCAAGGGATTCCTAATCTAGGTTGAGACTACGGGAAGTCACACAATACATTAGGAAGGATACAATCCCAGGAGCCAACTTATGCCCATATCTCACAAAATCTCATTCCCAACATGCCTATCCCACCATGGGAAGTATACACCTTCACTATTCAACAGTCTGTCGGCTACTCCACTTCCCTTCCAGGGCTTAAACAATAGGTCAGACAAGAATTCTCATATCTATATAATTGTTGATGGGATCCTTCCAAGAGAATTCACTTCCCAAACAACCTTTATCACCTGGGGAGAGTTGATCATAGGCCTGACAACCTTCTTCTTCAATCCACGGGCTTGAAAACCCACCTCTTCAAACCAATAGGCCTGACGACCTGCTTCTTTTGTCCAACTCCTAAGTGAAATGGGTAAGGGAAATGGCAGAAAAAGAACTCGGGTATTTCACATGCTATGGAAAAAATAGCCACCCGTTAAGTCAGGGTACGGGCTCAAGTGAGTAGTGCATGCAAGTTACAAGTTCGACAATGGAGGAGGTTCAACAATGGAGAGAATGAATGGTGCGTGCGTTTGTGAGTGAGTGCATGAGTGCAAGAGGAAACATGGAAAGCATTCCAAGCCAACCCTGAAAATGAATTATTTCCCCACATAAAAATGCATATGCCTTGATTGACACATGGCTCTTCTGGAGTATGAATCCCTCCACTTGGGATTCGTTCATTTTCCAAGAAAAAATTATGATAAATTAATATCCTCATCGCAATCTTTAGAAAATAATATATATATATTATTCTCTTAGGTTTAAGCTCTTAATCTTAGCCCCTTTTCCCTAGCCTCTTAGCCCCTTCCCCTTACCCACCTAGTGGAGCTTAGTCCCCCATAAATATTTATCCATGGTCGATCTACATGCAACGATGTATTTTATATTAATGATACATGCATAATTACAAATAGAAAAATAGGCTCATGGGCATTTAGCGTCACATAAGACGCATAGCTTATAATCACTTGGATCACCAGCGTATAACATAATTATAATTCAGAGGGGCTCGGCCTTGGGGTATTACAATTATTCTCACTAGATGTTCAAACATCTAAGCCATTTGTTCCCCTAGATCTCCAAGGGATCATTGATAAGAATTCCAAAGTATTTGAAGATATTCCCATAGGTATTCCACCCAATCATTATCATGATCATGTTATTCATCTAAATCCTATGAGTTTTCCTCCTAACATTAGGCCTTACATATACCCTTATGCCTTGAAGAGTGAAATTGAGCATATGGTTAAAGAAATGTTAGAATATTGAATTATTATACCTAGCCAAAGTTCTCACTATGCACCGATGGTAATGGTACTCAAGAAATATGGATCATGTTGTATGTGTCCATATTATATATATCTCAACAAGATCATTAAATAGAAGTTTCCCATTCCCATCATTGATGAATTTTTAGATGAACTGCATGGAGAAATCTACTTCACAAAGTCAGATTTCCATTTAGGGTATCACAAGATTAGAATGAAGGAAGAAAATATCCCAAAAACAACATACCAAAATCATGAAGGCCATTATGAATTTATGGTCAAACCTTTTGTCCTTATGAATGCACATTCCACATTCCAAGGGTTCATGAATTCTATTTTCAAGCCCTTCCTTCAAAAATTTGTGTTAGTATTTTTTGATGATATATTAATCTATAGAAAGTCTTGGGAGGATCATGTTTGACAAGTAGATAGGGTTCTACAACTACTAAAGGAGAAACAACTATATGCCAAAACATACAAATGTTTCTTTGGGGTGAATGAGGTAGAGTATTTGGGTCATATTGTATCTGATGAAGGTGTCAAGGTAGACCCTAGCAATATTAAGACCATGATCGATTGGCCGATTCCAAAAACATTGAAGAATATTAGAGGAATTTTGGGTTTGACAGGTTACTACCATAAGTTTGTTCAAAACTATGGAATAATAGAAGTACCTTTAACGACATTAACTAAGAAGGATGCATTTGCATGGACTTTGGAGGCAACTCAAGATTTTGAACAAATTAAAGAGGCGATGTGCATAAATCCTATCTTGACCACATCATAATTGATAAAAACCTTTATTATGGAATGCGATGCCTCATGAAATGACATTGGTTTTGTTCTAATGCAATAATGAAATATCCTTTCTTTTCAAAGTTGGCCATTGAAGGGAAAGTAATTACATAAACCCACTTATGAGAAGGAAATGATGGAAATACTACATGCATTGAAGCAATTGTGCCCTTACCTAATAGGTGGGCACTTCAAGGTCAAAATAGATCATGGCAATCTTAAATACTTCTTGGAACAAATACTATCTTTAGAAGAACAACAAAAATGGGTGACCAAGATGTTGGGTTATGATTTTGAAATCATCTAAAACAAATTGGAGAACAATATTGTGGTAGTTGCACTCTCAAGAAAGGATGAATATGTCGAGGCCTTTATTTGTGTTATATTTACCATATAACCTAATTGTATAACATAATCAAGGGATGAATTGAAGAATGATGAAAATCTGTGGACTCTCATTCAAAGGTTGCAGTAGGATTCCATTGCATCACATTTACATGGAAAAATGATTAACTATGGTAAAAATATCGCTTATTTTTATGTAAGAACTCCCAAATCAAACAAAATGTACTCTTCGAATTGGACACCTCTCCGGTAGGAGGGCACTCAATGTTTTTGAAAACTTATGATAGGTTCAAGAAGGAATGTTCTTGGGATGGCCTTAAAAATTATGTTCAAATGTTTATGGAAGAATGTTTGGTTTTTCAACAAAGTATGGTGGAAACAATTAACACACTGGGTCTTTTAAAACTAGTAGCCAACACAAGTTAGTGCTGGGAGGAGGTTTCCATGGATTTCATCATAGGGTTAACGAATTCTGAAGGAAGGATTGTCATCATGGTGATTTTTGATAGACTGACAAAGTACACACACCTTTTTTAACTCTCTCATCCTTTCAAATCTAGTACAGTTCCCACTACATTCATGGAGATAGTTCAAAAACTACATGGAAGCCCAAAGATTATTGTAAGTTGCAGGGATCCCATCTTCATTGGACATTTTTGGACATAATTATTTTCTTGTTTGGGTACTCAATTGGCTCATAGCTTATCTTATCATCCTCAATTTGATGGAAAAAATGAGATAGTCAACAAATGTCTGGAAGGATACCTTCTTTGATTTGTATTTGATAAACAAACACAATGGTTCAAGTGGTTAACCTTGGAATAATGGCGGTATAACACTTCCTTTCATACTGCAACAAAAATGACACCATTTATGGTGCTCTATGGATATGAGCTACTGTCCATCTCTTCTTCTCTAAAATAAAAATAAATCTTCAACGAATGGAAGATCACATAGAGAATCAACAACAAGATCTCCAACTCTTGAAGGACAACTTGACCATGGCACAAAATCGCAAGAAACAACAAGCATATCAACATCGTAGTGAAAGGAGTTTTGAGGTAGGGGATTGGGTATTTTTAAGACTACAACCATACAAAAATATGTCCCTCAAGAAAGAGAAGAAGGATAATAAATTATCACCAAATTACTATATCCCTTATAAGGTGTTGAAAAATATTGGTACTATGGCATACAAATATGAGATTCTGGCATCTTCACGACTACACCCAGTTTTCCATGTTTCATGGTTAAAGAAGGTTATAAGTGACAAGATACCAGTTCAAAATATATTTCCATAACTTTATGAGGAAGGAAAAATCATATTGGATATTGAAGCTATCCATGACATAAGAATTCACCAACTAAGGAATATATCCATTTTAGAGTATCTCATTAAGTGGAAGAAACTACTTGCTGAAGATTCCACTTGGGAAGATTGTTATTTTATACAAAAGCATTCATAATTAATCAAACATTGTGGACAACAATTATCTTAAGGGGAGGGTCATGTTAAGCCCTAAATAGTGGCACATTACCCCTTAATTTGGGAATATTATAATAGTTTTTTTTATTTTATTTATGTCGGTATGGGTCCAATATTTGTAATTGTACCTCCTAGTATCCTATATATATCAAGGAGACCTTTTTATTTGGAATCATTGTGTTGATGAACTCATATTTTGTATAAGGAGGTTTTCCCCTTGAAGAGGATTATTATTTGAATTTATCTATTTGTCAAGGTGTTGAGTACTTATTCTGAGGTTTTTATGCTATTTTGATATTTAGTTCCTAACAAAAAAGGTGCAAGTACTGAACTTGCATGTTGAATATTTATCTATGTTTATATATGATTTAAGGAATGGATTGAATGCATTATAAAGTTTCCCATTATAATGAGTGATATTAATACCAAATATATATGAATGAAATATATTAAAATGTGCAAGTTGTGCATATGCACGATGTATGAGTATATGTATACTAAAGGCATGATATGATTGACTGAATAATTGAAATGTGAGGAAAGAATTGTTATTGTGAGGATTGAATAAATACCATGGATGCTTGGATGAATCGATTTTGAAGAATTAGTTACTATTTTGTTTTGAATAATAGCTTGAGGAGGATGTATTCCATTTCCTCATAAAAATCTAGTATAAATTGATGAAAGAGTAAATGAGTAGGGATGCTCTGTTGTCATGATGAAAGGAAACATGATTATGTTTTTAAAGACTTCATGTAAATGATTGTGAACAATCATGAACTAATTATTTTTTAATAGATATGGAAATGAAACTATAAAGTCTTCCTATGGTGGAAACACACACCACATGTTAAACATTGTGATTAAAGCACAGTTTGAATGTGAAATTGATGGAATAACTATGCATGTGTGAATCCACAATCTGAATGCATATTAAAGATGAATGCAAATAATTCATTATCGAATGTTGGGTATGGATATGAAATGAAAAATATAAGGATGACTAAAGGTTAAGGTCATATTTTATAGTGATGGATTGTGGGAGGAAATTTTCAGGAGAACAAAGTGATAATATTAATGACTACTGGAAAATTAGACAATAGAATTCAAAGTGTATTTGTACAAAAATCTTGGATTCCATTTTAAAATATCATGCATGAGTAAAATATATGGAAATGAATGTTGACCAACTTGATTTTCTCTTTGGTGAAATGTGCATTATGAACTTGTTCTTTATTTCTGGGAAAACTCTTTTTTTTGTAGCATGTTGAATTATCTAAACTGTGTAGGAGGAGTTGGAAAAGATGGAAGAGTCGCTTAACCCCTTTCCTTGTTGTTTATTGTGTTTCTCTGGGATGGGAAGCTAATATGTTGATGGTTGTAGGATACCCAACAACTGAATTATTTTATAGTTGCACTAGTCAACACATTGAGTAATGTGAAGAAGTACATGTAGATATGCTAGGACATATATGATAATTATTTTTTATTTATATGTTATGTTCATGCATTTTATTTAACATGAAGGATAATACATTTGTGATTGTCATGATGCATGTTAAGTGTAGGAAAACTATTGGTTTTAGAGCTTCATTATCTTCTTTATTAAGAGGTTTTTTTCAGTCATGCTTGGACCCCATTCCCTAATAGGGGATGTGGGGAGGCTTCCCCCCCTAGAACTATTTCCATAGGGATCTGGCGTGGGGGGGAGAGAATTTTGGTATCCCCCCCCTCACAGGGGATTTGAGAGAAGCTCCCCTGAAGTGAAATATTGGGAAAAAATTCCATGTAAAATATTGTAATTTCATAGTCAATTTGGATAGTTGATTATAAGGTTGCAGATTTGACAGTAAAAATGTTTTTTTCCCTAGAAGGAAACCCTTTTTTTCCTATCATGGAATTGTATTGCGGCTGGGTATTATCGTGAATATTGTATTATGAGAGAGGATACTGTGAGAGAAATAAGAGGAATTTATAGTAGGTGTGTTGTAGGTTTTATCCCTTCATTTTACTGGATAAGAAAAAGGAAGGACCTGACAGTTTATCTGGTGGACATAGCACACACTAGGTAAACCACGTATATTTGTGTCTCTATTGTATTGTTTATATTCTATGTTTTATTTAAACATTTGTTTTATTTTATTGCTCCGCGATCCTTTTTTCTTAACAACTAGTATCAGAGCGAAAGGTAACTCATAGGAAAAGAGGGTTCCTGGTTCGAGTGGGTGTAATGGCGAAAGATAGAAATTTTACGGTCCATAAATTTAAAGGCAAAACTACCAGTTATGGAAGATGTGTATGGAAGATTATTTATATCAAAATGATCTAGTCCTACCATTGGTAGGAATAACAAAGAATAAAATGACAATGAAGGACAAAGAATGGGAGGTTCTTCACAGAGAGGCACTAGGAATGATACAACTAAGCCTGGCAACATCGGTGGATTTCAATATTTCAAAAGAAAATAAAATGAAGGATATAATGAACGCATTCAATAAAATGCATGAGAAATCCTCGACATCAAATAAGGTATTTTTAATGAAGCAATTATTTAGTATGAATATGTCAGAAGGTGGGTATGTTGGAAATCATTTAAATTATTTCAATAAGTTTACTAATCAACTAAGTTATATAAAAGTGGACTTTGATGATGAGGTCACAGCTCTTTTAATCCTTTACTCATTTCCAGAAATATGGAATGGCTTGTTCATGGCTATAAGTAACTCTATTTTTGGTTCAAAGACTTTAAAAGTTTATGATGTTTTTGGTGTTATCCTTAGAGAAGAAATGTGACAGAAAATCACATGTGAGACATCAGGTAATCCGTTAAACATGGAGAATAGGGGAAGATAAAAGGATAGAGGAAATGGATTAGGGAACTACGATAATTCTAGGAAGGGAATATCGAAATCTAAACTAGGAAATATAGAGTGTTGGAATTGTGGGAAGAAAGGAAATCTGAAGAAAGAATGCAGAGCTATAAAAAAACAAAGAGATGGACATCAAGAGAAAAATCAGGAAGCAAATGTAACATGTGATGTGTTATAAGATGATTTGATTCTTTCAGTACATAATATTTTTGAGTCTTGGGTAGTATATTCAGGGGCTTTATTTCATGCCACACCCCATAGGAAACATTTTCTATATTATGTTGAAGGTGATTTTGGACACGTTCATTTGGGTTATGATGCACCATGAAACATTGTTGGAATGGGAAAGGTACAAATAAAGAAAAAGAATGGAAACCAATGGTTGTTGAAACAGGTAATACATGTTCCATATCTAAGGAAAAATACAGTTTCAATAGGGAATTTGGAAACTGAAGATTTCATATCCATATTTACAAATAAGGCGTGGAAGGTCACCAAAGGATCATTGGTGATAACAAAAGGAGCGAAGGTAGGTACATTGTATTTATGTACTAGTAATATTGACTCTTCTATATCTTTAGCTTTTATAGGAGTGGATACAACACTTTGGAATCATAGGCTTCGACACATGAGCGATAAGGGGATGCAAATACTTCACAAAAAAAAAATTGTTACCAAATATTAAACAAAATGATTTGGATTTCTGTGAGAACTGTGTTTATGGAAAACAAAAGAGAGTCATATTTCTCATAGTCGGAAAAGAAAATAAGAGTGAAAGGTTAGATCATGTGCATACATATGTATGGGGATGAGATCATCATCTCTTAGTGTCTCTCATTATTATGTTACTTTTATCGATGATGCAACTGTAAAATCTTGGGTTTATTGCATTTAAGAAAAATATGATGTTTTTGATACTTTTAAGAAATGGAAAGCTTTGGTTGAGTATGAGACATGAAAAAGGTTGAAGCGTCTCAGATCAAAAAATTGAGGTGAATATTGCAGCAATAAGTTTGATTATTATTGTTCATACCATGGGATTCGTAGAGATAAAACAATTCCAGGAACACCACAAGAAAATGGTGTGCTATAAAGGATGAATAGGACAATCATGGAGCGTGCAAGGAGTATGAGATTTCATGTTGGGTGTCCCTTACAGTTCTAGGAATATGTTGTAGATGATATTGTTTACTTAATAAACAAAGTACCTTGAATATATTTGGATGGTGGAATTCTAAAGGAGGAATGGATAGGTAGAAAGGTAAACTATTCTTTTTTGAATACTTTCGGTTGTGAAACATTTGTTCATATTGATAAAGAAAATAGAACAAAGCTTGAGGCAATATCCAAGAAGTGTACCTTTATTGGATATGGTGTTAATGATTTAGGTTATCACTTATGGGATTATGAAAATAATGAAATCATTAGGATTAGAGATGTCATATTCAATGAGAAGGTCATGCACAAATATCAGTTGCAGGGAAAGAAGCAAGAAAAATAAAAACCATAATACATAGTCCTTGATCAGATCATTGAAAAGAAATTCCAAAGGTACTAGAAAATAAAAATGTATAATAACAGGAGCAACAGGTACCTCGAATTGCTACAAGTTTTGTTACAAGATCTACTAGGTTAAGTAGACCCATTGAACAATACTCTCCTTCATTTTATTATTTATTATTGACGGATTCTAGTGAACCAGAATGTTATGAAGAGGAAATGTAGGTAGACACTAAAAAAAGTGGGAGAAAGGCATGAAAGAGGAAATGGATTCCATGGTAAATAACGATACTTGTGACTTGGTTAAGTTTCCTACAGGAAAAAGAGCATTGTAGAATAAATGGGTTTATAGGTTAAAGGAAGAAGATGGATGAAAAAATAGGTAAAAGGATAGACTTGACGTAAATGGGTTTGCGCAAAAGAAAGGTATGGATTTTGATGAAATATTTTCTCCTGTTGTTAAGATGAATTTAATTAGGACTATTTTAAGCCTTGTGGTAGAAAAAGATTTACATCTTGAATAGTTAGATGTAAAAAAAATAAAATTCCATGGGGATTTGGAGGAAGAGATTTATATACAACAACCACAGGGTTATGAGGTCAAAGGGAAGAAAATTTTTGTGTGTAGGTTGAAAAAGAGCCTGTATGGCCTAAAACAAGATCCAAGGAAATTGTATTTGAAGTTTGACAGGTTTATGACAAAAAAATGTTATATTAGATGTCATTATGATCACTATGTTTATTTTTAAAGGATAGAAAATGGAAGTTATATTGTCTTGTTATTGTGTGTAGATAACATGCTTATTGTAGGTTCGAATATAAAGGATATAAATGTGATGAAAAATAAATTAGTTAATTAATTTGCAATGAAGGATTTGGGTGTTGCAAAGAAAATCCTTTCTATGAGAATAGCAAGAGACATGAAAAATAACAAATTGACATTGTCTTAAGGTGAGTACATAGAGAAGGTCTTGGATAGGTTTAGAATGTAGAATGCTAAACTAGCTAGTACACCTTTGGCCAACCATTTCAAATTAACCAAGGAAATATGTCCCAAGACATAGGAGGAGATAAAATACGTGTCCAGGGTCCCTTATTCATCAACATTTGGCATCTTTATGTATGTGATGGTTTCCACAAGACCGGATATTGCACAGGCAGTGGGAGTTATGAGAAGGTATATTAAAAATCCAGGTAAAGAACATCGGGAGGTAGTAAAGTGGATTGTCAGGTACTTGAGAGGTATTTCTACTCATGAATTATGTTTTGGAGGTTCATACATTGTTCTACAAGCATATGTTGATTCATATATGGCAGGTGATAAAGACAGCAGGAGGAGCACCATAGGGTATGTTTTTACTATAGGTGGAACAACAGTAAGTTGGATTTCAAAACTGCAAAAGGTTATTTCACTTTCAACAATAGAAGCAGAGTATGTTGTTTCTATAGAGGATAATAAAGAAATGATTTCGTTACATAGGTTTATGGAGGAATTGGAAAAAAATAAGGAGAAGAACAGGTTGTACTGTGACAGTGAGAGTTCCATTCATCTTGGAAATAAATCATCCTTCCATTCTTGGAAGATGGACATTTGAATTTGGAAAAGATACATACTAGCCAAAATCCTACATATATGCTAACAAAGGGAGTAACCAGGGAGAAACTAAGTTCCTGCTTAGTTTTAATTGGCCTTCAAGAATAAAGGTGAAGATGAAAAATTTTGTAGGTCAAAGGTGGAGTATAGTCCAATAGGTACAACAATAGTGGAGTTGTTATGATTAGTCTCCAAGTGGGAGATTATTGGTTGTGGAGCCAGATTATCTTCTTGATTCACAAGTTTGTTTCAACCGTTCTTGGACCCCATTCCCTAATGGGGATGTGTGGGTGGAATTTCCACCCCACAACTATCACCAGGGGGGTCCAAGGGGGGGGCATAAAAAAAATTTATTCCCTCCCTAGCGGGGGATTTAGGGGCAGCGCCCCCTAAGTGAAATATTGGGAAACATTGCCTTATAAAGAATTGTAATTTCGTAGTCAATTTGGAATGTTCATTATAAGGTTTCATATCTAATGGTAGAAGTTATTTTTATGGTTTTTCACTTTAAAAGGAAACCCTTTTTTTCCTATGAGGGAATTGTATTGCGATTGGGTATTATCTTGAATATTGTATTATGAGAGGAGAGACTATGAGACAAAGAAGAGGAAGTTACAAAGGGTGTGTTGTAGGTTGCATCCCTTCATTTTGTTGGATAATAAAAAGGAAGGACCTGGAAATTTATCTGGTGGACGTATCCCAAACTAGGTGAACCATGTATATCTATGTCTCTATTGTATTGTGTATCTTTTGTGTTTTATTTATGCATTTGTTTTATTTTTTTGTTCTACGATCCTGTTTTTCTAACAAAAACATTAGAGAAATTGATGAAGGAAAAATACCAATGGTTGACAACCTAATAGAGAAGATAAATGCAAGAGGGACATTATTGAAAGATTGTTGAAAGGACTTTGGAAGTTCCCATGAAGCACCACTGATGAGGTAATATCAGAGAGGATGGTGGCATCTAGAAAATGTATAAAATACTTCATGCTTATGTGACATGGTAACTGAAAGGGATTAGGTAAGAATCCCCTATGAAGGTTTTTGTTATATTAATGATATGAAAATATTTTTTAGTAGTTGTCGTATGCCATTGATGTTGTGCTGAAAAACATCACTATTTCTCCCTTGTTGTGCTGAAAAACATCACATTCTGCCAAAAAAGTGTGAATTCCTTGTTTCATGTACCATCCTAGAAAAGAACATCTGATCAGGTTATAGGTTTTGGTAAACCCTGAGTCCCCAACTGTGGGTGTACCATGAAGCTTAGAAAGCACTGTTTATTTATGTTGTGATTTTTTACTTAAATACAAATGGTCTTTGTAGAGATGATCATCATTGTGCTAAGAGTAGCCAAGGGAAAGTGGATAATTGGCTTTCAATTTTCAGATCATATGCAAAATTTTTGGATCTTGTATTGTAATATCCACAAATTTTATAAAATTAAATCCTATGTTGAATTTTGTAATAAATTTCCATTTTTGGAAAATTGAGATTTGGAAATTATTTTCCATTTATGGAAAATATGAATTTTGGATTATGTAATTAATTATTTGATGACTGTTGGGGAAATATTTGACTTGCCCAACTGTCCTCTTTTATTGGACACGTGTATGAGACAAAATTTTAATAAATTTAATGCTAAAAGACAAATGGAATATCCAGGTTAAAAATAGTTGACCATGACTCCATGAGCGGGGAACAGGTTTGAGTTAACTCATGGATGATTTTTAAAAGTGGCAGAAGTTGAATTTGACCACTAGCAGCCCCTAAAAGTCAGGGATTTGTAAAGATGTGAATTTCCCCAAGGAGGGAAAGGAATGGAAAGACCTAGGCAGAAGAATATATGCAACATATGTGGGAGGCAAGACACTGCTTAATATGTTGGAGGATTGAGAATTTTTTGTTGTTATGCGCACTTGTAGTGTGAGGAAAGGAATATTCTGATCTGTTGGTGATGACTATAGATAAGGAGGATAATTCAGTTCACCCCTATGGACGTATGGTCAGGCTAGGGGGTGATTGATCTAGATTATTTTGAGAACGACATGACGACAAAAATATAACAAAGATACAAAAAGGAAATACACGGAAATATTGCAAGAAACACAAAGATATAGTGAAACCCAACTTCTATTAATGAATAAAAGAGAAAAACATTGTAGAACAAAAAATAGTAGAATGGGGTAGCTTATCTCTTAATAGAAAGACATGTTGGCTACACTTCATTCGCAACAAGATTTACATCACACTCCATTGCATGATTAAAGGGATTCATTAAACTCAATTATATATGAGAGGGTGAGAGGAGAACAATTCCCATGATGCATGTGGGATAAATTGGACTAAGTTTATAAAATTCCATAGGTATGTAAAACACTAGGACTTCCCAGGCGACCACCCATACCAATACTATTCTAGCCTGAGAGCGCTTAACTGGGGAGTTCTAATGGGATCCATTGAATTAACACTATGATGTAGGCATGTACATAAGGCCACTAGGAAATAATTACATGATGTCTGTAATTAACAAATGAAGATGAAATTACATTCCATTCCCCATCAAAAGGGTGAATATCATGGTTTATCAAAACCACAAGATGAAAATGGTGATTCAGTGGAAGAGGTGGATGGCCATTGAGATCCACTTGGATTATTCCTCCCCCCTTAGGAATAAATGATCCCCATTTCATCAATTTCCCTTGTGAGAGGGGGATACGTCTACTAAATCAAAAGCTTGGTGCACTGCTTTCCTTGTTGAAGAAGTTGTCCTACTTAGCTTGTTGAAGAATGTCATGAACCTATTGTTTGAGGGGTTGGACCTGTTCAACCAATCTAGCTACATGATCTACCTAATTGTGGGAGGACTATGTCGGTGAATATGCAACATGAAGAGTATTAATGGTTATGTTATAAACTTGCTTGACTGGGCAGTGTGGAGGCACCACCATAGGTGCATCAAGAACATCTTGGTACTCATCTACAATATTGTCGATTTGCTTCTACTGGATAGAAAGGTCTTGGGATGAGGCTGAATTCGTTGCAGTGTCCTTCTGTTCACCTTATGATTGGATTGTGAAGAGGATAAACTTTGCAGTATGAGATATTACTTTGTGGCATTATTTTGGTGGGACAATAGTCGAAACTACCTCTGGTATCTGGTATAGCTACCCCCCGAGAGTAACAATGAAACTACTAGGTCAAGACTCATAAATAACATGACGCCTCCACATATATGGCTAGACTAATAGAACATCAAAGACTTAAAGTGGTGAAACATCACACAATACCTCATCTGTGAAGGGCTTGATTTCATAGGATAGGCGACACTCCTGGCTAACACAAATATATTTACCCTAGTGAAGCCACCCAATGTTGTATGGTTGTAGGTGTGGTGTTGTTGGAAAATATAATTGCTTGACAACCTCTTCTAAGATGATGTTATTTTGTCTTATGCTATCCACAAAAAAATGCAGTGGGGTCCCCTTCACCCACATCTATGAATGGAAGAGTCGCTCTACCTCCTGAGGATCATCTTCTAGTTGGATTGTTGTAGTTGTGATAGTAGCAATGGGTTCTTTATCAACGATCAGTCTCCTTTTATTATTTTTTGAATCATGGTCCAATTCGGGGTTCAACTCTTTGTATTTGAGATAGACCACCAATGACTGTATTGAGTGACATTCATCAATGTTGTGCCAAGGGATGTTTTGGAACTCACACCACTTTCTGGTGTTTTTCTTTAACTTACCGTTACGCTTATTTGCTTGAATATGGGACTGGATCTCTTGAGGTTGGCCTTGCTTTGTCTATCCATGCTTCTCCCACTTACTCTACTGCTTGAATTTCTGCTCAATTTTGACTGCATATCGATAAGAAAATCCTAGTGAGGAGATTTCCAAGAAATCCATCTTAGTTTCGATGTACCTATGTATACCACTACAGTTCTTCAAAAACAAGTGTCGCTCAAAGTCTTTGATACCCATATTTGAACACAAGGTATGAAAGATGTTGGTGTACTCTGACATCATTTGGTATCTTTTCTAACGCAGAGTTTTCCATCTCATGTATTGGTCATCATAGTTTTCGACAGGGTAGAACTCCTCCTTTAGGGAATCTACAAAGGCCACCCAAGTGTTTTCTCTACAAAATAGTGTATATTCATCTGCGGTGTATCTATTTACAGTAACCTTCCCACCAAGCTCTGATATAGGGAAGGGCTTTAAGGAGTGCGAAGATGATATTTTCACTGTTGATTTTTTTTGGACAGAGTAATAACCTTCTATTAGATTAAACCATTTTCTAGAGAATCTGCATCTATCTGACCTTCAAATAAGGGAATATCATAGTTGACTTGTACCTTGAATAGAATTGCACTTGAAAAATGGTTGTTTGTCGAAGATGCATCATCTTCCACCATCGATAGTCTTTGAAGGATCTGAGCGAAGTTGTCCATCATCTCATTCCTTTGTCACACAAGGGATTCCTCGAGAAACATCTTGAAAGGATCTCTTGCTCTAGAATTTCTCTTTTCTTCCGCCATGAGAGGTCTGTTGGGATAGAGAGAGTGGTTTTCCTCAAGCAAAACTATCTCAAGACCCAAATCTCTATACCCTGACCTCATCAGAGACCTCCTCTGAGAAATGATAAGGAGGAGAATGCTCTGATACCACTGATCTAGATTATTTTGAGAATGACATGACCAAAAAAATATAGAAGAGATATGAAAATGAAATACACAAAAATATTGCAAGAAACATAGAGATATAGTGAAACCCAACTTCTATTAATGAATAAGAGATAAAAAAAACTCTAGAACACAAACTAATAGAATAGGGTAGCTTATATTTGAAAAGAAAGAGATGTTGGTTGTGCTTCATTCACAACAAGCTTTACATCATCCTCCATTGCATGCTTAAAGGGATTCCTTCACCTCAATTATATATGAGAGAGTGAGAGGACAACAATTCCCATGATGCATGTGGGGTAAATTTGACCAAGTTTATAAAATTCCATAGGTATGTAAAACACTAGGACTTCCTGGTCGGTCACCCATCCTAGTACTACTCTAGCATGGGATCTCTTAACTACGGAGTTCTAATGGGATCCAATGCATTGAAGATATGTTGTAGGCATGTACATAAGACCACTAGGAAATCATTACATGATGTCTGTAATTAACAAATGAAGATGACATTACATTCCATTCCCTATACAAAGGGTGAATATCATGGTTTATCTAAGCCACACGCTCAAAATGGTGATTCAGTGGAAGAGGTGGATGACCACTGATATCCATCTGGATTAGTGATCAGGACAAGTGATTGTGGTTGTTATGTTCTACGGTTGGGTGGAACGTGGCTGCTCCATTTTTTTCCAGCATTAGTTTTTCCATATATGTATTTCATATGTGTATTTAACTTTGGTACTATGCTAATGATGTTTTAGTATTATACAGTTGTTGCCATATCTTTGTTATCACATTTATAAACAAATCTATTTGAAAGAAATGTATAGCCATAGTAGTTGATATGGTTGCCAATATGTAAAATAGTTGTGGTAGTATCTTATTAACACAGTACTATATGTATATGAATATATATATATAAGTATAAACACAACTACTTTATCATTTCTATTGTTATGTTGAATAAAAGAATAACATTCCTAACATGTGTTTTGTCAAATATGAATGGAAGAAATTTGATACAACATAGTACAGATCTTGTGGAAACTTTTTTTATATACATCTTTATTACCATCAATAGATCAAAGGATCAAAATTTTACATTTTTTGAGTTTCCTTGAATACCCGAACTCCCTATCTAGATGAAACAAAAAATTAAATAACTACACAAGTCTGTCAGTGAATACTTGTAAGGACTATTGGATGAAGATGGAACCTGAATAAATTTTGTGGACATGTCACGTACTTCGCCAAGTGCATGGGATGCCTTCCAAACCTATAAAACATATAAATGATTTTAGTATCTTACTAACGTACAGAATTAATAAAGAATTAAATTACTTAACTTGGGTCTCAATGTTGATTTGGAGCATCATCGTTGATTTTTGAAGCCTTCAATCCAAGACCGAGAAGGGGAGTGGTTGCATTATTCACCTAATGGGTTCCCTCGCAAGACAAAAGGGACCCATCCTCAGTTTATATACTTGCGAAATTACAAGTAGTAAAACATAAGAAAATCTTTCAATTGAGAACAATAATCTTGATAACCTACAGGTTACAAGTTTGATAAAGTAGAATATTGACAAGGTAAAAGGAATACCAACAAAAACAAGAATTAGAGATATAATAGCCAACGAATTTACTTTGGAGAAGAGTAATTACACTCCTTACAAAGGGTCAAAATATTGTGAGACAATTATTTTAAACAGAGCTACTTTATAGCACCAGAAAGTAAATAAATTTAATAATTCTAGAAGTATTACCTCAAAGAAAGTGTACAAGAGAAGACCAGTTATGAAGAGCCAAAGAATATTGTAACGGATTTATTAAAATTAAACAGAGATCGGTTTGTTTAAAACAAAATGAGCTCTAACAAATTAAATGATATCACAACATGAATGAATTTAATAAGAATGTAGAGAGAGATATGACTTTGTTTGGGTCTAACTTAAAGTATACAAAAAAATTTAAAAGGAAATACCTGCAAGTTCAGACCAACCAAGACAAGATATCCTAGTGCATGCAAGTAACAAGCCCGACGTATGATGAATTATGGAAATCATAAATTTATCCAAGTAAGGATATGTAATATTTTTCTGAATGGATTAAGTATTTAACCAACATATTATACATCTGTCAAATGGCCACGGGATTTTAGAAGAGACAACAACTATGTCCTATTGACAGAGCCACCCTATTTTTCTTTTAATCAGATCATATAATATTATTCAAAGAGTATTATTTCGTTTCAATGAATGGGGGTATTTTTGTCTCCTAGATTATAGAGTAGATGTTAAATTACATAATTCAAGTTAAGCAAGATTTTGGTCGAACGAAAGGATGTGGCACATGGCTATTCGGAAATACTTTATCAAGCCTACTTGTTAGATAACATGCTGATAGAATTTTTAGTTACATAGTAAGCTACCACTTATACAATGAGATGCCAACAAGAGACACTTACACAGTGTTTGCACTCTTTTCGTCGATGTGTGAGCAAAAAGTGAGTGCTTACATGCCTAGTTGGGCTTTGCTAGTCATGACAGCTGTAATGTAAAAGGTTAGAAAGAAAACAACTAAACTATTAACAAGAATTAAACAAAAACTAAAT
>SNQJ01S0029738.1:41894-57197 GCA_010110895.2 Picea sitchensis | reverse complement strand
AGCACTGGATGAGGAAGGAGACATACCTTAAGGGAATCCAAACCAATAACTTCCTAGAGATCCATATCATAACAGTGAATGAAGTTGAACCACTCATCATGTAATTATAAGGATTTAAATAAGTTAACGAAAAGATGAAGAAAGCACAAGAAAATTAGTTGGAAATAAATGAAATGTTGCTACATAGTATAGAAACAAAGAAAAGTCCAAAGGAAAATGAAAAAGAGAAAGATGTTAGAAAACAATCATCTAACAATTCTGGTCATGAAATATAAAAAAGAGGATAGTTCTTCCGAAGACACACACATGACAAAAAACAAAGCATCTACAAGAATAAAGAGAAAACAAGTGGACAACCTAGAAGGTGAATTAAAGAGAATAAAACCTCCCACATTTGATGGAGAATCAAAGAATGGTGAGGAGGTTGAAGCATGGTTACTATATATAAAGAAATACTTCCAGATTTATAACTACTCTAGTAATATGAAAGTCGGAATGGCCATTTACAACTTAAAAGGAAAATCTAGTATCTAGTGGCAAGACCTGAAATTAGCCAAGGGATTGAAAGAAAAATGAATGGAATGGTCATAATTTAAAAAATATTTCAAGAAGTAGTACTTATCATAAAGTTATTACGAAAGAAAAAATAAATAATTTTATGAACTGCGACTAGGAAAAATGACCATGGACGATCTGATAAATAAATTTCTAGATTTATTGAAGTTTGTACCATACATTAAAGAAGACAAACTAAAGATACAAAGGCTCTTGAGATGTCTATCACAATTGTACAAGGACATAATTGAATTTGAAAATCCCAAGTATTTAAATGAAGTGTTTATAAAGGATCGGATGTGCTATGATAAATAAAAACAAAGATATGAAATTCTCAAGGCGTGGAAAGACAAGAAACAAGACATAATGAATCATCATAAGAAAGGCTTCCAAGCAGCCACTTTCATAATATGGGGAAAGGTTTCCAAAATAAGGATTATAATTCAAATACATAGAATGCCCAAGGGGGAAATAGACCAGTTAATCTGGGAGTCAATAAGGTTGGGGACAGTCCTAGAGGACCATTGAAGTGTTGGGAGTGTGGATAACCCCACTCGAGGAGAAATTGTCGATGCTTAAATCTCACATCAAGAACTTCAATACATGACCTTCAAGAGGCTTCAAGGGTTGGAGATATTGTTAGAAACATGCATAAAATCAATGGAGCTCTAGATGGAAGACAAGAAGATCATCAATACACTATTGTGGAGGTTGATGGTTAAATTCATATCCACAAGGTCTCTATACTAATTGACCCATGAGCTAGTTTGAGTTATATTACTCCATCTTTAGTTGAATTGAACAAGCTAAGGAAGGTAAGGCATGTTAAGTTCTAGTTAGTACAACTAGTAGCAAAGACCAAAATAAAGGTAAGATATTTTATTTCTGAATGTGAACTAAGCATAGATGCTCAAAGTACAAAGTTAAATATGAACATATTACCTTTGGGGTCTTATGATTTAATCATTGGAATTGACCGGTTAGAGAAACATAAAGTGATATTAAAGTGTTATGAAAATTCATTTTTGTCAAGAGATGAAAATAACATAGTTAGAATGATACAAGGAATAAGAAAAGCAATTTCTATTAGACAAATATCAGTGATGCAATTTAATAAATGTATGAACAAAGGTTGCCAAATTTATGATGTACAAGTAACTAACCTCCTAAGGGAAGAAAGAAAACCGAATTTAGAATACTTTACAGTCCTATGTCAGTTCAAAGATGTATTTGTAGATTAAATACTAGAACTACCACCAAGGAGAGTGATAGATTTATCTATCGATCAACTAACTGGATCTTCCTTGGTATCCCATACACCTTATAGAATGAGCCTACTTGAATTAACAGAACTGAAAATTTAGTTACAAGAACTACTAGATAAGGAATATATCAGACCATGTGTTTCACCTTGGGGAGCACCAGTTTTATTTGTTAAGAAGAAATATGGGACTTTGAGACTATGTATTGACTATCGACAAATGAATAAAATGAAGATTATGAATAAGTATCCATTACCCAAAATTAACGATCTCTTTGACCAAGTTGGAGGAGAAAAGATAATATATAAGGTAGATTTAAGGTCTAGTTATCACCAAGTCATAATAAAGGATGAATATGTAAATAAAACAGCTTTTAGAACACATTATGGACACTATTAGTTTGTCTTAATCCCATTCAGGATTACTAACGCACTGACAACCTTTATGTTCTCGATGAATAGTATAGTCACCCAATATCTAGATAAATTTGTGCTGGTTTTTATCGATGATATTTTAGTTTACTCAAAAATAAAAGAAGAAGATGAAGAGCATATGAAAGTAGTATTTCATACTTTATGGGAACATAAGTTCTATGCTAAGTTTGATAAATGTGACTTCTACCAAAGAAATATACAATACTTAGGACACGTAATATCCAAAGATGGTATTTCATTTGATCTAGAAAAGATAAAATCCATTATGGAATGGTTTATACCTAAGGTTGTAGCAAACATCAAATCATTTATGGGAATTACCGGTTATTACCGAAGATTTATCAAAGTGTTTTTGAGGATCATGTATCCGATTACATCACTACAGAAAAAGGGAATAAAATTTATAAACTAAAAAGAATGTTAACTACAACACATATCATAAAGGTAGAGGATCTTGATAAAGATTTTATAGTTTGCGTGGATGCAAGCAAAGAGGGATTAGGAGGTGCGCTGACACAAGATAGACACATCATCTGTTATGAATCATGTAAACTGAAAGAACATGAACAAAATTAAGTGACTCGTGATTTAGAATTAGCGGTTGTAATTCATGCATTAAAAATGTGGTGACGTTATTTCATGGGAATAAAATTTATGTTAATAACAGACAAAAGTGGTGAAAAGTATTTTTTCAGTCAATGAGATATCAATGCAAGGTATGCAAGATGGTTGGCCTTTTTAAGTGAGTTTGATTTTGAGGTACAACACATAAAAGGTAACGAAAACAAAGTCGCAGATGCACTAAGTTGGAGGAATAACAAATTCTATGAAATAATTATCATCAAAGAAGAAAACAATATCGAACAAAGAATAAAATTTGCAAGCAATAATGACGAAAACTACATTAAAACAACAACATAATTGCAAGGAAATGAAGAAAAATTGAACATACCAGATATGAGTATAGATGAAAATGGTCTGTTAAGATTAAAAAACCGACAACATGTACCTAATTCTATTGATTTAAAGACAACAATTCTTGACGAACTACATAAAAAGACGTATTCTTGTCACCCAGGATACCAGAAAACGATAACAGCCTTAAGAAAATTGTTTTATTGGCCTAACATAAAGAATGAAAATGTTGAATATGTGTCTAAATGTTTATATTGTTAAGAGGTAAAGGCTGAACATCAACATCCAACATGGTTGTTACAACCTCTGCCTATACCAGGATGGAAATGGGAGATTATCTCGATGGAATTCATCACAGGTTTTCCTAAGAATCAAAGACAAAATGGCTCGACTATGGTAGTGATTGATAAACTAAGAAAATATGCAATTTTTTATGAAAGAAATATTTAGATTGCATGGATTTCCTAAGATGGTGATTTTCGATAGAGATGTCAAATTTACATCAAAGTTTTGGAAGGAATGGTTTGCAAGATTGGATACTAACTTGAATTTTAGCACAAGCTACCATCCACAAATGGATCGGAAAAAAGAACGAAGAAACCAAATTATCGAAGGCATATTGCGAATGTACGTAAGGACGATACCAACTAAGTGGCAGGAGTACCTACACTTAGTTGAATTTTCTTACAATAATGGTTATCAGACATCAGCTTAGATGAGTCACTTTGAAGCATTATACGGAATGAAATTCACAACCCCGATCAATTGGGATAATCCAGTTGATAGGATTATGGTAGGACTGGAAATGCTCTAGAAAATGGAGAGAATGGAAAAAAGAGTACAACAAAACTTAAAAGAGGCCCAAGACCGACAAACAATCTATGCATATTTAAAAACAAGACATAAAAAATTTCAAATTGGGGAACATGTATCTCTAAAAATCAAAGAAGGAATGAAATATCTAAATCTAGGAAATTGTTCAAAGTTGGCGCCAAGGTTTTGTGGCCCCTTCGAGATTTTAATTCGAATCAAACCCATGGCATATCAACTTGCACTTCCTACAAATTTAAAATTTTATCATGTTTTTCATGTTTCATTACTAAAAGGGTATATTCATTATCCTACTCACGTCATTGATTGGAACATGGTGGAGGTGGAACTAGAAGGCGAGTTCCAATCAAAACCTATGCACATTCTAGATAGGAAATAAATAGTACTATGGAACAGAGCCATTGCCCAGGTAAAAGTGCAATGGAATCCCTTTAGTCATGAGGAGGTCACTTGGGAATTGGAAGAAGATATGCTGAAATATTATCCAACCCTATTCCGAGAGAGGAATGAACACTAAGGACAATGTTGTACTTAAGGCAAGGAGGATGTAATATCCACAAATTTTAGAAAATTAAATTCTATGTTGAATTTTGAAATAAATTTGTGTTTTTGGGAGATTCGGATTTGGAAATTATTTTCCATTTATGGAAAATACGAATTTGGAATTTTGGATTATGAAATTAATTATTTGATGACAGTTGGGAAAATATTTGACTTTCCCAACTGTCCTCTTTTATTGGACACATGTATGAGACAAAATTTTAATAAATTTAATGCTGAAAGAAAAATGAGACAACCAGGGTAAAAATAGTTGACCATGACTCCATGAGTGGGGAACATGTTTGAGTTACCTCATCGATGATTTTTACAAGTGGCAGAAGTTGCATTTTACACTAGAAGCCCCTACAAATCAAGGATTTGTATAGTTGTGAATTTCACCGAGGGAAAGGAATGGAAAGACCTAGGCACAAGAATATATACAACATGTGTGGGAGGCAGGACATTGTTTAGTATGTTGGAGGATTGCAAATTGATTTTTTTTATGAGCACATGTAGTGTGAGGCAAGGAATATTCTAATCTATTTATGTTTCTATAGTTGAGGAGGATAATTCAGTTTGCCCTTATGGATTCATGGTTAGGCTAGGGGGTGATTAGGATAAGTGATTGTGGTTGTTATGTTCTATGGTTGGGTGGAATGTGGTTGTTCCATTTGTTTTCCAGCATCAATTTTTCTAGATATGTATTTCAGTAGTGTATTTAAATTTGGTACTATGCTAAGGATTTTTTAGTAATATACAAGTGTTTCCATATCTTTGTTATTGCATTTATAAACAAATCACTTTGAAATAACTCTATAGCCATATTAGTTGATATGGCTACCACTATGTAAAATAATTGTGGTAGTATGTTATTAACAAAGTAGTATATATATATATATATATATATATAAACAAAACTACTTTATCATTGCTACTGTTATGTCGAATAAAAGAATAACAGTCCTAACACATGTTTTGTGAAATATGAAAGGAAGACATTTCATACAACAGAGTACAGATCTTGTGAAAACAAATTTGATATACATCTTTATTACCATTAATAGATCAAAGGATCACAATTTTAGAGTTTTTGAGTTTCCTTGAATACTGAAACTCCCTATCTAGACGAAAAATAAACTTAAAGAACTACGTAAGTTTTTCTACGAATACTCACAAGGACTGGTGGATGAAGATGGAACCCAAACACCTTTTTTGGATAGGATACGTACTTCTCCAAGTGCACGGGGTGCCTCCCAAACCTGTAAAAAACATATAAATGATTTTAGTGTCTTAACAATGTACGAAAGTATTAAATATGCATCAAATAAAGAATTAAAATTACTTAAGTTGAGTTTCTATGCTGATTTAGAGAATCCTCGCTGATTTTCAAAGCCATCAATCCAAGAACAAGAAGGGGAGTGGTCATGTTATTCATCTAATGCACTCCCTCACAAGACAAGATGGACCTATCATCAATTTATATACTTGCAAAATTCTAAGCAATAAAACATAAGAAAATCTCTCAATTGAGAACAATAATCTTGATAACCTGTAGGTTACAAGTTTGATAAAGTAAAACATTGAAAAGGTAAAAGAAATACCAATAGAAAAAACAATTAGAAATATAATTACCAATGAATTTACTTTGGAGAAGAGTAATTAAACTCCTTACAGAGGGCCAAAATACTCTAAGACAATTATTTTAAACAAAGATACTTTATAACACAAGAAAGTAAATGAATTTAATAATTCCACAAGTATTAGTTCAAATAAAGTGTACAAGAGAAGACCCATTACGAAGATCCAAAGAATGTTGTAACAGATTTATTAAGTTTAAAAGAGATCAATTTGTTTAAAACACAGTAAGCTCTAAAAAATTAAATGATATCACAACATCCATGAATTTAACAAGAATGTAGAGCAAGATACGACTCTGTGTGAGTCTAAATTAAAGTATACAGAATAGTTTAAAATGAAATCCCTGCAAGTTCTGCCCAAACACAACAAGATATCCTAGTGCAGGAAAGTAACAGGGGCAACCTATGATGAATTCAGGAAATCGTAAATTTAACCCAGTAAGGATGTATAATCTTTGTCTAAATGGATTAAGTATCTAACCAACATATTATACCTCTATCGAATGGCCATGGGATTTTAGCAGAGACATAGAAACTATGTCCTCTCGACAGAGACACCCTATTTTTATTTTAATCAGCACATGTAATCTTATTCTAAGAGTATTATCTCCTTTCAATGAACGAGGGTATTTTTGTCTCCTAGATTACAGAGTAAATATTAAATTACAGAATTCAAGTTAATCATGGTTTTGGTTGAATGAAAGTATGGGGAATGGGGATATTCATAAATTCTTTATCAAGCCTCCCCTTAGATAACAAGTTGATAGTATTTTTACTTACAGAGTAAGCTAACACTTATACAATGAGTTTCCAACAAGAGACTCTTACATAGTAAGCTACCATTAAAATACATGGGGCTACGCCACCATACATACCCAAAACCAAAAAAAATATTACAATGGATTAGGCTTTCCAGTCATAGGTGAATGGGGAGGAACCCAGAGGGTTATGGTTTGGAAGACTAGTAGCATTTGAAAGAAAATCATAGAACCTGAATCGAATGTTGAGCTTGTACAGAGAGCCCTTCAAACACAATATCATTATAACATAAATGGGACATGGAAACACATTATATAGAGAGCCCATCAATGGTGGGTATACTATAGGGAACCTAGACTTAAAAGAAACACATTATACATAGCTTGGCCAACACAGTAATAAATTTCATAAGGAATGCGTAATATACATAAATATTTGGGCTAGAGAGCTCCCATAATACAAAGAGTGCATTCACAGTAAACTCTGAGCTAAATCGAATTAGACAGAGGAACATATTCCTTCAAACATAAATGAAACCACTATATTGAATCGACAAGTATGTGGAATATCATACATAGAGGGAGGGAGCTTACCGTGGACAAGTTGAGAGTAAGATTTGAAACCACCGACCTCCACACTATGAAATAATATCGACTAAGCACCTTTTCTATGAGTTCTACCCCGATATCCGAGAGGAAACTCAAAACAATGGTCATAATTTCCTATGGGGAACCATCCTAACACCCCACGACTATCATGCTACCAAAGTCGCATAACCCTACAATTGCAGGAGAAAAACAAAGAGAAAAAAATGTATGGAATGAATGCAAAGGGTAATGGCACCTTGTGCCTCATGATAGGGGAGGAGGATGGAAGGTACGCCACCCTCTCGCTGCCATGTGAAGCTAGTCTAGGTGAAAAGTATATAGTGGCTCCTCCCTGCAAGAAACATCAAACCTGGAGATCAAAGGTGACCTACAACTGTTAATGGCTATGACCAAGTAAATTTATAAGGCTAGGTTCAACTTTCCTGTGATCGGTCCTTTAATGCTTATCGATTTGTGTACAAGCCACAAGTGTATGGGTAATACAGACCAATGTTACATGTAAACAATGTTCCAACTGTATGTTTTATTATAAGTTTTATTTCAATATGGTAGAACCACTATTGAACATTACAAACCCTTAGCACAAAAGTTTGGACTTACTGGGTTAGAACCTTGTTGACGATTAAAAAACGTCAACGAAGTTCACCTTCAAAGTGTTTCTAAAATCCTATTATTATAAAAATTAAATAATACTAGTAGGTGGGACCCCCTTAAACTATTGAAGGTTAGATCTGTTCATTTTTTATGTTATGATGATGTGCGACATGACTTACATGGTTGATGAGATCTTTTTGTTATTGGTCATGATTTGAGATTATGAAGTGTTGATTCCTTATGTTACTACAACCTATGTTGTTCATTAATATCATTGCTATATGTTCTTATCGCACTTGCACAACAAACATGTTAGTGAAATTACATGAAGGGCAGTTTTAAGAAAGGAAAAAATACTATAACAAATGCAAAGAAAAGGGATCCAATTCTGCAATACTACATGCAAACAATTGGAAGGAAATGAGATACAATTGCAAAAGGGAAGAATTTAAATCTATCCTATAAACTATACTACATGCATGAAAGACTTAACAATTATTATTAAATCCTAGCTAGCAAGTAAATGGATATGCAACTTTGATTGAGTTATATGGTTAATACGCATATGGTATGAATTTTGGTGGCGCATTTGACAAGGTAATAGTGAAAATGGTTATGTGAATTGTTGAATTATATGGAACTTGGGAATTATGTTACGGCATAAGTTAGAAAGGTGATATGGCCACGTTGTTGGTTTTAATGGGTGATGGTCTCAATACATGGTTTGATTGATGGTGTTAATGAAGAAATCGTTGGAATGTATTGATTAATTAATGCATTGTGGGTCGAGGCAACATGCATTTACTGCATGTCACCTTTAATCCTATCATTAGCCACCACCCTAGTCAGGCTATTGTTCGATCTTGTTGTTGTGGTTATGCTTTTAATTCTTAGCACATAGGAACTGCTCGACCAAGTCTCGTTTTAAGGAATTCGATTACAAGTATGTTATTATTTTGGCCATTCGTGACTCTGCTCTGGTTATGAAATGATTACTGGCTCAAGTGTATTGGTGTGTGCTTTCCTAAGTGTTGAAACTATGTGAAATTGTGTTCTTGAATTGAATGGTTCTTTCTGCAATGATATTGAATTCGTAGAAGTTATTGATCATCCTAGGTTGTAGATCTTTGTTATCCTTGCTAGTTTAAGTGGAGGGTTTTTGTTTGGTATTGAGTGGATAGCTATCTTCACGCATTGTCACTAAATCTAGTCTTTGGATCTTTTGGGTTTAATGGTTAAAGGAATTATGCATCACTATGTTTTGTTCACTTAGGCATTGGTTGATTTCACCACTAAGGGTCACGAAATGGGTTTTCATGTTCTTACTCGGCCCTGTCTTCACCTCTGTGTTGTGGTTATTTGACCAAAGAGCACGAGGGTTACACCATGTGTGTGTTAAATAAAATTGCCTGGCCTAACAAGAGCCCCACTTTTCAGTTATGGCCCCTTGTCATGGATTTGTACCCGTCCATGAATGAGTTGTGGTTCTTCCGTTGTATGCACCATGGCCTTGAATTTTTCACCATTACAAGTAGTGGCTCTTCTATCCCTTTGTTGGCTATGGAAAACATTTATCCCTCCATTCTGAAGAATGATAGAGAAGACCAACCTGGCATGTTGGTTTTACGACTTGGTTATTGTTGGATGGTTGTATAATTTTCAACTAATTTGATCACAGGCTCACCCGATTGGTTGTGTGACAATCGGTTTGGTTGGTATATAGTCATTGACTCAGTCATAGCAGTGATAAACCCTACATTACCAATTTCATTTTCAAGTACACAGTCCCTCTCCTTATGTTAATAACTCAGTATTGTTAATGGAGAGAGTTTCTGCCCCAATTAGAATTGATGTGTGGGTATGCATGGTTTCCACAACTTGTTAGGTCAATTGATTTTTTACAACAATGGTGAATTGGTTGGTTGATACACAATCACTAGTATTTTTTCACTAAGGATTGTTTGGATGTTTAGTTGGCATTGGTTACAAATGCATGACGTTGCTCATGCATGTCGCGTTGTGTGTATGGTGTTCTTTCACAATGAGATAATGGTCGTGGTAACTGTAGTTTTATTTTGGGGCTGAATGATTATTGAACCAGATGATTGTAGAAAATATATCCATTGTATCCTTATGATTGTTCGATTGAATAAGTATGAGTTTGCACAACATAGTTGATCAAAGTTGGATTAAATTGAAGTAATATTTTGTTAGATTGATGACTCAACACAATGATATGAGTTATTGATGTGACTGTGTGTTTGGTTTTGTAAAATGGAGATGTTGCATCGTGTTGTTTTGGTGGTTGTGCACTGTGTATAGTAGGGATATCTTAGGTTTCACAAAGTTTTAAGAATGTTCAGTTGTTTGAATGGATCATTTGTTAAGAAAGGCATGTTGTTGAGACCTCGCGATGTTGGATGGATGGCCCAAATTTTTAGCTCACATTGAATTTTGTTTTTTTACAGTGGAAGAATTATATTGGCTGGGAAAATTACCCTGTGCATAACTTGTGTTCGAATGGTAGTTGTTCTATGTTTAATTGTCAATTCAAGTTTTGTAAATTTGATCTTTTTTATTTGGTTACTGCCTATATATGTTCAACGAATATCATTGCATTTAAAATGACAAAACGGATTGCAATGATACTATGAGTTCATTGTTAATTTTGGAAACATGAATTTGAGTATATTTGTTAATTGAATAAATGCATGAGAAGTGGTTGATCTTGATGGTTAATAGAGTGGAATGGTTACTGTTATAAGATGCAAAGTATATAAATGAAAGAAACACAATCCCTTGACAGAATGCATATTGTCTTGTGATGGCACTATATTGGATATTTGATTATGGACAGTGAACTAGTTATGTACATAGTAATTATTATTTGGTCACAATGATTTTTGGTTGGCGCATCTATTTTTTTTGCAAAATGTTTTATGGATCACTTAATTAATTTCATGAAAAATAATCATTCTTCTTCCCTTCCATTATTTCGTTTTCTACTAATTAAAAACATCGCCACCTCCCATATTCATTTTTCCACTCCTTGTTCTGATACTAATTACAGTCAAGAGAATTTCAGTGTTAACGAAAATGAAAATGGCAATGTCTTGCGTGGATTACAATGATGTTTGATTGGTTTGCTTTGCAGTTGGTTGTTGTTGTGATCCATATTTTATGAGAAAAACAAAATGAATACAAATTATTAATAATAGATAAAGATGAAAAACAAAAAACTGAAAAATAACAGATATATAGTAAAATTGGTTTTCTATTCAATAAGGAAATAAGCTGAAACTGTAAAATGCAGCGGAAACAAGCTTGTTGGAATAGTGATGGCTTATCCATGATAAGAGATGTGACGGTTGTGCTCATTAGAAAAAAGATGATTACAATGAGGCTCTGAAGGAATTTTTGAAAATAAAAAGGAATGCCAAAATCCCTAGACATCCAAATACCTAACCCTAGGATATGAAGCTCCAAAAGTCATGTGGGCCCCATCTGTGTAAGTTAGTACATCAACTTCCCGGGGTCATAACTTTTGCATACGATCTTTGTTTTAGGTGTATGATAGCCCATTGGAAAGGTATCATAGAGGAGATTCATATTTGGGGTTCAATCATTCTTTCATCCATGATTGATAATCTTGATCCAGAAAAACCTTCATTTAGGCCCTCAAAATGGCCCCGAAGTTTAAAACTGCTACAAATAGTAAATTGCCAAAATTGCGAGAAACCTATTTTAAGCCAGTTGGAAAAGGTGGGGGGCCATTGATATCCACTTGGATCATTCCTCCCTCCTTAGTAATCAATGGTCTACATTGCGTGGAGTTCCCCCATCGGATGAGGAAATTTCTATTGAATTTGGCCCCAGGTGAGCCACTTGTCTTGGTGCAGGAGCTGCACTAGTTTGACGACTCAATAAAGCTCGATCCTTTGATGTCGAGTTCCCTTTATATGTGTGTCCACAATATGATAGTTGGATGCCTTCTGTATGTAGTAGGGGTTGAGCTCTGTTGGTTTCAACTGTTCTGCTACATCTGAGGTGTCCAATAATGGTGGGAAATAAGGGCGAAGGATACCCACGTTGAAAACTAGGTGCAGGCCAAGAAAAGGAGGAATGTTGATCTAAAAATCATTATCCCCCACAATCTTGGTGATGGTGTATGACCCATAACAGAGTGGGCGAAGCTTCCAATGGGATTTTGTAAGGTGTTCTTTTTCCAAGTGAAACTAAAATTTGTCACCCACCTGAAACTTATGTGGCACCTAATGTTGATCATGGCATTGCTTGTACTTGTCATTGGAATTCTATAGGATATATTGAACATGTTGGTGGATGTGTTAGATCCGGTCAATGAACCGGGTGACTTTTTCAGTTTCATTTGGAGAAGGATATGAGTCGAGTGAGGTGACTGCAAGGGAAAGTATAACATCTATGGGACCCAATGGTTGGAATCCGAACCTCACCTGAAAGGGGTCGTGGCCAGTTGAGCTATGCAGGGATTGGTTGTAGCTATTTTGGACATAGGGAAAGATCTCATCCAATGTGTGAGTGTGCTTTGAATTATACATACAAAGGATATGCACAATCATTCAATTTATGACCTCAGTTTGGCCATCTTTCTGGGGGTGGAACGTCCTGTATTTGGTGAGCTTGGTGTCGATCAGTGACTAGAGGTTTGACCAGAATGTGTTGAGAAATTGACTATCTCGATATAAGACAATGGTTTGTGGGATTCCAAAATGTACCCAGACTTGTTCAAAGACGAGCTTGGCAATGGCCTATATTGTGATGTTCTTCTTGCAGGCAACCAGAATCGCCATCTTAGAAAAGATATCAACAACCACAAAAACATAGTCATTTCCCTGCTTGGTGGATGAGAGACCCGACATGTAGTCCATTGAGATGGATTACCATGGCCTGCCAAGAGTAGGAAGAGGGGTGTACAGTCCTTATTTCTTAGTGGTCGGTTTGACAATAGTGCAAGAAGTGCAGGACCTGATATACTTGTTGACCCCCTATCGAAGTTTCAACCAGTATACATGTTTTTATAGCATCGTCGTTGTCTTTTCGACGCCTAAGTGTCCTGCTACCCAACTGTAGTGGGATTCCCAGATCAGCTTCACTCTCTCCCTTGATGGAACACAGATATGGCCCAGATGACACCACAACCCATCCTGAAGATGGAAATTATCGATAACTGTGTTTGCACCAAAACTTTGGTAGGTAGTGGTGAAGTTTAGGTCTATATCATAGATTTCGTGTCATCCATAGGTCTCATGGACGCAGGAGTCTAGCACCATGGTGAGTGTCACGACTAGTGGTCTGCTAAAGAAATCAACAACATGATTGGTGCTTCCTATTTTATACTTGATGTTGAGGTGGAATTGCTACAAGTATGTGGACCACTTTTGATGGCAATCATTCTGCAAATTTACTTGAGTTTGCATGAACTACAGTGGCTTATGATCAATGTGGATTATTGTCTCCTTCTCAAGAATGTAATGTCGCCACTGGAGAAAGGCTTGGATAATGGAGTACATTTATTTGTCGTAAGTAGGGTACTTACAAACAACATCTAATAGTGTCTCACTATGATAGGCCAAGGGGTGGCCGTGATGTGTTTGAACAGTGCCCACCACATAGTCTGAATCATTTGTCTTGATCTCAAAGGGTTGTTGCAGGTCTGGTAGTGAAAGTACTGGGGATGAGCACAAACACTGCCTCAAATAGTCGAACGCTTGTTGTTGGGACTGGACCCATGCAAATTTCTCCTTACCACCACCCCTGGTTATGTGGCTAAGGGCCCATACAATAGGGGAGAATCACAACACAAAACTGTGGTAGAAATTGGAAATCCCTAAGAATCTCTGAAACTCAGTGAGTGTGGTTGGGGCTGGCCAATCATGGATAACTTGGATATTGGCTAGATACACATGTTTTTGGTTGTGGAGCCTGATTATCTTCCTAATTCAGAGGTCTTTTACTTTCAGCTGTGTTTATACCCCATGAAGTATTTACACCCCAGAAGTATGTATACTCTTCCACGTGGGGGAGTGCAGAGGGGGGGTACCCCCATTGTGGGGTCCGAGGGTGCTATCCCCCTAGCTGGGGGGTCTGGGGCAAGAGGACCCCCAACGGGTGTTCGAGGGCGAAGCCCCCAAAGGAAAAATTGCCTTGTAAATGTATATTGTAATTTCATTGTAAATCTGGACCGTTCATTATAAGGTCATAGATCTAAAGATAGAGATTATGTTAGGGTTTTTTTCCCTAAAAGGAAACCCTCTTTTATGTGGGAAATGTATTGCGAATATTGTATTCTGAGATAGGAGACTGTGAGAGAAAGAAGAGGAAGTTACAATGTTGATGGCGAATATTGTATTCTGAGATAGGAGACTGTGAGAGAAAAAAGAGGAAGTTACAATGGGTTTGTTGTAGGTTGTATCCCTTCATATGTTGGATAATAATAAAGGAAGGACCTGGAAATTTCTCTAATGGACATAGCCCACACTGGGTGAACCACGTAAATATGTGTCTCTATTGTATTGTGTATCTTTTGTGTTTTGTTTCTGTGTTTCTTTTGTTTTATTACACGACGGTCCTGTTTTTCTAACAACTGGTTTTAGAGCGAAAGGTAACTCATAGGAAAAGAGGGTTCCTGGTGTTATCACCCCATAAATTATGGGAATCAACTTATGACTTGGATATTATTGATATTATCTGTATCTAGTGTTTTTATTGGAAAATTTATTTTTCATTTTGCAAAAGAAAAAGGAAAAAGAGAAAAGAGGGCATAAAAGAATGGAAACAAAAGCCCCATGCAATAACAGTGACTTGGTCATACCTTTCAAACATGATCAAGTCCTTTTAAATTTTCAATGTTGATAGGCTAGTGAATACCTCTGATCAGACCATCTAATACTGGTCAGATAGCCCATAGGATAAGAATTAGTGAATAAGTCTGACCAGACTGTCTAATCCTGGTCAGATATCCCTCAGAAAGAATAAAATCTTAGCCCAACTAGTTAATCTGGGTTATTCGTCTTGTGAAAGTAGGTTAGAATGTAGGTTAACTGCTTGGCCTCCCTTGCCCAAATAAATCCATACCTATAAAGATGTTACCCTATTGACTCCAATGCCTAAGTGTAATTGAAATGATGTC
>SNQJ01S0029738.1:4813-21251 GCA_010110895.2 Picea sitchensis | reverse complement strand
GCGGGGTTTGGGGGGGCTATCCCCCCAGCTGGGGGGTCTAGGGGCAAGCGAGCCCCCAATGTGGGTTCCGGGGTGAAGCCCCTAAAGGAAAATTTTCCTTGTAAATGTATATTGTAATTTCATTGTAAATATGGACCGTAACACTTCATATGATCCACCTTGGAATATGGACATTTGAAGTTGGAAAAGATACACACTAGCTAGAATCCTGAAGACATGTTAACAAAGGGAGTAATCAGGGAGAAACTGAGTTCCTGCTCATTTTCATTTGGTCTTCAAGAATGAAGATGAAGATGAGAAATTTTCCAGGTCCAAGAAGGTTTAGAGTCCAACATATACAACAACAGTGGAGTTGTTGAGATCAGTCTTCAAGTGGGAGATTGTTAGTTGTGGAGCCTGACTATCTTCCCGATTCAGAGGTCTTTTACTTTCAGCTGTGTTTATACCCCATGAAGTATTTACACCCCAGAAGTATGTACACTCTTCCACGCGGGGGAGTGAAAAGGGGGGTACCCCCTCTGCGGGGTTTGGGAGGGCTATCCCCCCAGGTGGGGGGTCTAGGGGCAAGCGAGCCCCCAGCGGGGGTTCGGGGGTGAAGACCCTAAAGGAAAAATTTCCTTGTAAATGTATATTGTAATTTCATTGTAAATATGGACCGTTCATTATAAGGTTGTTGATCTAAGGATAGAGATTATGTTAGGGTTTTTTTCCCTAGAAGGAAACCCTCTTTTATGACGGAAATGTATTGCAGCTATGGTTGATGGTGAATATTGTAATCTGAGATAGGAGACTGTGAGATAAAGAAGAGGAAGTTACAATGGGTTTGTTGTAGGTTGTATCCCTTCATATGCTAGGTAATAATAAGGGAAGGACCTGGCAATTTCTCTGGTGGATGTAGCCCACACTGGGTGAACCACGTAAATCTATGTCTCTATTGTATTGTGTATCTTCTGTGTTTTGTTTCCGCATTTGTTTTATTTTATTGCTCCACGGTCCTATTTTTCTAACACATGTATGCCATGTTGATCAATTATGTAGCCCAGTTAATGGAGCTTGTCCATGCCGAAGGAGAATTTTTCCAGGTTGGCGTATAGCTTTTGTTGTCGCATGGTCTATAGAACCTGTTGAATATGCTAGAAGTGTTCGACCCAAGTCTTCTTGTAAATGAGAATGTCATACAGATACACCACTACAAAAGTATTGGTCAATGGTCGTAGGATATCATCCATCATCCTCATGAAAGTGGTTGGAGCATTTTTCAAACCAAAGGGCATGACCAACCATTAAAAAAGGAATTCCTTTGACTTGAACGTGATTTTCCATACATCTGTATGTTCTATCAGGACCTCGTGATAGCCATACTTCATATCAATATTACTAAAGTATTTGGCCATCATGATTTGATCAAGGAGGTCATCGACTCGGGGAATCGGGTATCGGTTTCTGATTGTTATTTTATTCAGATCCCAGTAATTAATGTAGAGTCACAAGGTTCCATCTTTCTTCTGTACCAGCACGATTGGGCTCCCGCAAGGTGATGAGGTGCGACAGATGTGCCCCTTGTGGAGCAGTTCTTAGATCTGTCACTTGATCTCCTCATTCTCTAAAAGAGAGCGATGATAGACTGGCCCATTGGGTAGCAGTGCGCTAGGGGTCATATTGATGGGGTGCTTGACTTGGCAGTGAAGAGGTACCCTAATAGGTGAGGAGAATATATCTGAGTATTCTTCAATGACCTTATCTACTTGCTTCTGTTATGTTGAGAGGTCGGTCGCAGAGACCCTGGATGTGGCTATGATATTTCTCTTATTCTAAGAGAAAATCATGAAGAAGACAAAATTCCCCGTCTGACAGATGACCTTCATGCATTTCTTAGCAGAGATCAAGGAAATATTACTAGGTGGGACTGCCTCAAGTATAATGTACAATTTCATGTTCAAAGTAATAATAAAACTATAAGGCCTAGACTCATATACAACATGACATTTCAATAAATAAGGTTGGCCCAAAAGAACACCACAGACTTTGAGAGGAAAAACATCACACAATACCTCATCTTTGAAGGGCTTGATGTCGTACGACAATCGACATTGTTGGTTGACGTGGAGATCCCTTGGCTGAGCCATCTAATGATGTAGGGTTGTGGGTGTGGAATTGTCGGTAGGGCTAGCCGCTTGATGACCTATGCTGAGATGAGGTTCTTCTGGCTACCGCTATCAATGATGAAGTGTAGCGGGGTTCATTTTACCCACATCTGTGAATGGAAAATACATTCTCCTTCTTCTGACTCATCTCGTTCACCAAGCTGGAGATTGGTGATAGCAACGGTGGCACTGGGTTCCATGTCAATGATCAGTCTTCCCTATTCTATCTTTGGCTCAGAGTCTAAACCCGCATATGATTCAAGGGCTTTCACTTCGGCCACCAGTGACTACTTTGAGCAGTAGTCAGCAATTTTATGCCAAGGGCTCTTATGGAAGTCACACCACTTCCCAGTATCTTTCTTTGTCTTTTCGGTGTCCTTATTTGCTTGTGGCTTGGAATGGTTGTCATGATGTTATCCATATTTTCTTTGTCCATTTTTATGTGGGTTGGGGCCGCCCTTTCTTAGCTTTTTTTGTGAGGGGTTTCCAGGCCCAAATTTCCACATCTTTTGTTTGAGCTTTTGCTCGATTTTGACGACATATCAGTAGGCCGTGCCCAAGGATGAGATGTGAAAAAATTCCATTTCCGTATGGATGCATCTATGCAGAGCACCATGATACTTGAGAAACAGATGTCACTCTAAATATTTAATACCCATCTTGGTGCGCAAGGTATGAAATATATTTGTGAAATCTGGCACTATTTGGTCTCTTTCTTGCCATAGTGTAGTCCATTTGGTATACAAGTCATCATAACTTCCGATAGGATAGTATTGTTCCTTAATAGCATCCCTGAAGGAGTCCTAGGTGGACGTGACTGTAAATAATTAGGGTTCCTCTATTTCCTTTTGCTCACAGAAAGTTTCCCACCAATCTTTGACATGGGGAATAACTTTGATGAGTGCAAAAGTAATCTTTTCTCTATTCGAAAAGTTACAGACATAAAATTACCCTTCTATTAGATTCAACCACTTGTCTACAACATTTCCATCTATATTACCTTCAAATATAAGAATATCAAAGTTTATTTGTACCTTCAAGGGGGTGATGCCTCCTCTTGAAGAAGATGCATCACCTGTTGGTAGCCACCGAAGGATTTGCACGAAACTATCCATCATCTCGTTACTTTATAGCATGAGGAATTCCTCAATCAACATTTTGAAAGGATCTCCTATCCCTTCATATTTATTTTCTTCTTCCATGAGAGGCTTTTTGGGCATGTGAGAGATTTTGTCCTCAAGAGAAACAAGCTCGAGACCCAACTCTTTGTACTCTGACCTCGTTGGGGAAATGCATTAAGATGACAAGGAGCTGACCGCTCTGATACCATTGATCCAGATTTTATGAGAAGAATGAAATGACTATAGATTATTAACAGGTGCTTAACAAAAAATAACAAAGATACAGTAAAATTGGTTTTCTATTCAATAAGGAAATAAGTTGAAACTGTAAAATGTAGCGGAAACAAGCTTGTTGGAATGGTGGTGGCTTATCTCTGAGAATAGATATGACGGTTGTGCTCATTCGCAAGAAGTTGATTACAATGAGGATCTGAAGGAATTTTTACAATAAAAACTAATTCCAAAAACCCTATACATCGAAAAACCTATCCCTAGGAGATGAAGCACCAAAAGTCATGTGGGCCCCGTCTGGGTAAGTTAGTACATCAACTTCCCGAGCTCATAACTTTTGCATACGATCTTTGTTTTAGGCGTATGAAAACTCGTTGGAAAGGTATCATAGAGAAGATTAATTTTTGGGGATCAATCATGCCTTTGGATATAATTTAGAATCTATATCCTGAAAAACCTTCATGTAGGCCCTCAAAATGGCCCCAGAGGTTAAAACTGCTAAAAATAGTAAATTGCCAAAATTGCCAGAAACTTGTTTTGAGCCAGTTGGAAAAGGTGGGTGGCCACCCATATCCACCTACATCATGTTGTCATTGAGAATTAACCATGTTATTTCCCCCCTCATTGAGTCACGTTTCACTCAATACAAACCCCTCGCATATCCCATAACCCTTTTCACCCCCTGCTCATTGATTAACAGTAAAACTATTTTTATGGATTGGATTGAATGAGTCTGATACATTGTTGAGCCAAATAAATTTCATATTTTTAATAGTTTTTATGTATGGTTATTTAAAATAATATTTTCTAATCAATCATGCATTCAGGATGAGTTTTTTCAGTCGAGGTAGCCATGGCTGTGGAAACAGAGGTAGAGGTAACTGGAATCGAGGCCCAAGAAGGCCTAGGTTCTCCATACATTTTGATGTTGATTCACAAGATCTCGACCAATTATTTCATGCTGTATTTTTCAATCCGATTGGGAAAGGAATAGTCCAACCTATGCCTGAAAGGCCTCCTTTCCAATCCCCTCAAGCCCCCGATATCCTTGGACCTCTACATGTCTCATTGCAACCCGAGGTCCTGGAAAATGATGGATGGGAGGAGATTTTCGACCTGACAATCTCCCAACATCGTGGCTGGCGCAACTTGTCCTTGCCTGCTCCTACATCTATTAACCCCATTTTTCAAGATTCCCATGACCACTCATCAGTGCAATCCTCCCATGCTAGCAAGAGATTGAAAACTAAGGCCCACCATTCCCTTGATAAAGGAAAAGCCAATGCTGCCCCTTCCTCACCCTCAAATGGCTCTGGAAAATACGTGTCTTCCCAGATGCATTTGAGGGACTATTTCTCCCATGTGGTGAGTGATATTAGGCCCAAAGGCTCTCCACATCCAAAGAAAAATTCAATAAAATCAAGAGGTGAGAGCAACAACCCAGGAAGGGTTGCATCGCAGACTGGGAAATACGGCTTTCAAGTTTTCATTTTATCTATTGTTTTACGACAGTTGACTTCAGGGTTCTTTGGACAAGATGTTTTATTTTGGATATATGAGTATCATTTTTTAAATAATTTCAAATTTCATAAGATAAAATTTCCAAAAGTGAATATGTTAATTGGAGACACAAGGAGGTGTGTTTTTCTTAACTAATGGTTATGTTATGATTGTTATGATTGTTATGAACTAAAGGGAGTAACAAGGGGTCCCACCTACTAGTTATTATTTATTTACGACCCTTATTATAATTATTACTCTTCCCCCTAACTAAATTTAGATGAGTCTTTTAATTAACTTAACTAATGAGTTGGTTAAACTACTTCAACCAATTCTAATTTGTTGAAAGAAAAAGGAAAGGGAGGAACAAGAGGAGGATATAAGTTGAAGCATACTAAGGATTTCTCTTTAAATTTATGTTGAGATAGTTCTATTTTCAGTCCTTCGTTGATTCATCACAAGCCTAATTCTCTTTTATGATAGTAGGGTCTTATTGTAGATGACAATATTCAGAGATGAATCACATCATTCAGACACTTGTTTTTTAAAGGTGTTGATCTATCTTTGATAGTCGATGCAGACTTTTCTATTTGTGAATTATTTTTCATGACTCACAAAGGCTATTGTGCAGAATCGAGTGGGAAACAATCTGTGGCAAGGTGATCCATATTTTAGAGTTCATTTTGGGTTTTCTGTTAGAGGTCCTTTTGTATGTTCCATCGGGGATGTCTAAGTTTGACTTTGGTCCAAAATTTCCGCATGAGATTTTGTAAAGAAAATGACTCTTTGGTGAATTTGAATGAAATAAAAGATTTATTTATGTCTCATATGTCTTGATTACCATCTTGGTGAATTTTCTTCTATCTTTACATTTATTTCAGCAACTAATATGTTCATAAAATTACATAAAAAGTGAATTTCCAGAAATCTTTTTTTTTATAAAAGACTAGCCTAAGAACTTGTAATTAATACTTGTGAGTTAGGATGCTATTTTTGTTGGCTATAAACATAGGGTGATAATCCCATCTATTTTTCTCTAGCCAAGAAAAAACTGAAAATGCTTGAGTAAGATCATTTCATATCGTTTCCTCAACAAACCAATGTCCATTTCAATGCACAATAGTGTTAAAGATTTGATTTACATAAACTATATCTAGTGTATAGTGTATAGGTATTTTAGTTTATAAAGTACCTTGTTATATGTTTTAGAAATATAGTTAGGACTTATATGAGTGGGTTTCATAGGTTATTCCTAGGCCATGGACATTGAAAGGAATAGCCATTATTATAATAACATTACAATGTTAATGATAGTAACGACGCCTAATGGAAAACGGTGTACGGATCTTAAGATCTCTTGCAACCCTTTTAAAATAATTTATGACAATGATACAGTTTCCATATATATATATATTGACCAGTTCAAGATTTAATTATTCTTATGTCACAACATTTTTCAGGCATAATACGCGATAGTTTTCCCCATTTAATTTTATTTGTTTTTGTGAAATTTTGGGTACATTACATGTAGCCATTCCTAGCGAATAAGATTAAGTTTAGTAAAGAACTAGGCACCACTTAGTATATCCAAGAGATAATAAATTAAAGGAATGGGAAATGTTTCTTTGATGGTGAGTTTGTTGAGGGCATGAAATTCAGGACACATGCACCAAGAGCCTTCTTTCTTAAGTACCATGACCATGGGAGAAGAATAGGGGCTAGTGCTAGGACAGATAACACCTGCAGTGAACAATTTTCTCAATTTCATTTTTCTAGGAAAATCGATGATGATAGGGATGAACATTAGGAGGAAGTTTGTGGGGGACAAGGAAAATGGAATGATCATGAACACCACATAAAGGAGGAAGTCCCAGGGGAGTGGAAAAAACAACTTCATGTTTGGAGAGTATAGATTGGAGGTCGGACGACACCGAGGGTGTCTTAGTGGCGTGAATGAAATGGATTTGTGCAATAATTCTGGACTGGCCTTTTTTGAGGAGCTTTTCCATGCGATGGGAATTAATGATCTCAGGGTAACCTATTGTGATGCCTTGAAACTTATATTGGTGTCCCTCTTGGTTGAATTCCATTGTTAATTCCTTAAAATCCATGAGAATGGAACCTAGAGTCCTTATCCATTCAATATCCAACATAATGTTAAAACCACCAATAAACATATGAGATTTCATGTGGTACTAAAGACCCCCAAATTTTAATAATGATCCCCACATTTCATGGACCCTCCATTGGAAATCATGATTTAAAAGTTATTTCTACTCAGATATATAAATTAGTTTTTTGGGAAATGTGGTGATGAATAAAATTATGGGTACTTCCACTGTCAACAAGGATGATGACCTTCCTATGATTAATGTAACCAGTTATATTAAGGGTTTGGGGAGCAGAGAATCCAGTCAGAGCATTCAGGGAAATGAATGGTTCAACTTCAGGCAGGTTGGAATTGGGACTCATGTCAGTTGGTTTAGGTGACTCATCCATAGGGAGAGCCTCGACATATTATTCAAAACAATCCTCAAAGATGGCCATAAAAATATTTTGTTCCTTACATGTTTTCCTTAAATATATTGATGTGTATTGTAGTGTTGAAATGCCTAAATTCTTAACATGAAGAAATGTGTAGTAATTTCACAACTAGAATGCATGAGGTAAGGATACATGACCATAGATCTTGTCTGTTATGTTTCTATTTCCATCCCAAGGGTTAGGGTATTCAAGGTTTCTACAAACAAGGGTTTTCCTTATGCTATAGCTCTCTGATATACATGTGGGGTCCAACAATACTACTCGGCCCAATATCTCAGGGAACCAACTAAGGATGTTATACCATGACCTTAACTATACTACTTGACTACCCATGTACTAGAGAGTATCTTCCTGATTATGTTTTTCGGTGGAACTATAGAATTTAGGTGGCCAATCAGTTTATCTATGTACGGCTTCAAGATATCTAGGTCAATCTATATACAGGTGTCGTCTGATGCACTCCCACTCGAAGGGGTACCAACAAGGGGTTGCAAGGGTGTCCAACAATTTGCGGTTGAGTACCACTTGTCTTTCTTGTGTGTATTATTCCCCAATTGTGGATTTATGTGTTTAACAACATATCTTTGTAGCTTTAATATGTCTGACTATGTCTCTACCCTGAAAAAAATAACCCACAATTTTTCGCAAAGGAAACTGCTCTAAAACCACTTGTAAGGTACCAAATCTATTATAATAGATGAAAATAATAATATTGCGGAGAATAATAGTGGAACAACACAATAGATGAAAAAACAACACCAAATAATACCTTTATTGATAGGAAACAATGTTCATTTGCCTCTTCGACGGGGCAACCTCCAACAAAGTAGATATCTATTACAATATTATGAAAACAAAAACTTATGATGCCCTCGACTCCTATTTATACTAAATCTTTCTATCAAAATAAAATTCTAGAGGAATATCTTCTGGAAGTAGAAGATTCTATTATCTCTTCTTACATTTGACATATTCTTCCTTATTACCAGACCTTCTCAATATTTGTCTTTATTACATGGAAAATATATTATTCTACCTACGTGAGGTTAGGTCCCTAACACTAATTCCAGTTGGAGCATGAGAATGGTTGTTAACCATCGTGCGAGTTGAAAACTCTAAAGTAATGAAAGAAATTGATGTCCCAACCCTAAGGGTCATTGCATATATAGGTTAAATCCATTAGAGTGTGAGTAGCCAGAGAGAGTCTTTAAAAGTTGATAGGGTGCAGAAAATGTGCTAACCCCGATGGGAGGAATTTCATGAAGAAGAAAATCCTTTAACTAGTGGATGGGGGAGTTAGATGGGTTATGTGGCATATGCCACATCAATTCCATGTCATATGGCACTAGTGATAAGGAACCACATGGTTTCCATTTGTCACTAAAGATGAACTCCATGAACGAAAGTTCGAAAAAATTTAAAGAGACTGTAACTTCTGATACAGAGCTCCATGTTGAGCATGGTTATAGTCGATGGAAAACTATTTATGAGAACAAGATGATGGTATCCTCTAGATGAGGCTTTGACATGGTTGAGGAAAATAGAAAATTTAATACTCCATCCCTTAAAAAAGTACTTATGGGGTTGGGTGTTATACAATTTCTTCTCTTTCTCTAAATATTTTTATTTGGTACCTTACAAGCGGTATAAAATCACTTTCCTCGATAATTTTTATAATTTTTTTCAAGCTAGATACATTTTTTGGCATATATAAAGAACACAAAGATCTGTCATGAAGTGGGCAAACCTACAGTCAGGGAAGCATACATGTAGGAAGTACATGAAATTTCACCTAGTTGGAAGCCCTTGTAACTCTTGTTGGTACCGCTTCAAGTAGTACGTCCGCATTTGACAATACATGCACATGGAATTTCATTTCTATGTACCCTTGGGTATATCAATATTATTGAAGGCATCCTCAAACTAGCCACATGAAAACAATCATCCCTCTGATAAAAAAAAAATTTAATCCCCGATCTATCGACATGTTCTAACTGGTGTTTTATCTTTCCAAACTCTCAAATTAACTAGCAATATCAAGAATCATAAAGTAAGTATCCTCATATATGGTTGTAGAACCCATAATGTTATTCATCAATGAGTTTATCAAGACACCCATTGTTATATCCATGTATTCTAAAACATTCAGATCATGATTACTAATGGTGGTTCCATGAAATTTCGGGGTGATTTTTAAAATGTGTTCCTTCAATTTGGTTATTATTCATTGAAATCCCACATGTTTTCCATTGAATTGGGGGGCTATGACCTTTTTGTCAGCGTTGAATGATTACACACTATACACCCCATCACCATGGATTTCAAGGACTTATACATGATATTCCAACGTGATGAGAATCACTACACTTTCCAAAAAATCATGGAAAGCTCGTCTAAGATGGCCAGTTCATACCATATGGAAAACAATTCTCAGAAAGGGTCATTATAGCATTATATCCTAGTTCCATGCTATTCAAGCATTTTAATCCTTCCAAAACCATTCCTCCTTAATTACAACTTATATTATCCAAACAAAACTCAGTTTTTGAAAACTCCTAACACCTCCCACCTTCCTGTGGTAACCATGATCATTCCATTCCACTTATACCTAGTAGTCTCCCACCCAATGTTCAATCTTATCGCCACCCATTCTCTCATAAACATGAGATTAAAAAAAATGTTCAAGAATTGTTAGTCATGGGTGTCATACACCCTAGTACTATCCATTACCCATCTCTTGTGATCATCATAATAAAAAAATAAGAAACTTGGTGCATGTGCCTTGATTTTCATTCTCTGAAAAAAATTACCATCAAAGATAAATTTCCAATTTCCATCATTGATAACCTTTTGGTCGAACTAACCGATGCTCATATTTTTACCAAAATTGATCTCTGCTCTGACTATAACCATATCCAAATGAATGAGGAAGATATTCCCAAGACTTATTTTCATACTCTTGAGGGAAATTATGAGTTCTTGGTCATTCCCTTTGGATTGTATAATGCACCATCACCTTTCCAAAGTATCATGAATCACATCTTCCCACCCTTTCTCCATCATTTTTTGCTTTTATTATTTGACAAAATCCTCATTTACAATAAATCCTAGAAAGTTGATTCTTTGCATGTGGATCAGGTCTTACAACTTCTTTCACAACATCAACTCTTTCTCAAATGGTAAAAATGTGTCTTTGGGGCCTTAGAAGTGGAATACTTAGGCCATATAGTTAACAAGTATGGTGTTTGAGTGGTCCCACCCTAATAATTTTAAAATTTGTGAGGATTCCTGAGTTTAATTGGATACTATAATAAGTTCATCTAGAATTATGGAAAAATTGCATCTCCACTCAATTCCCTCCTTAAGAAAAAATATTTTAGTTGGAATGTGTTCATTGATCAAGCCTTCAAATATTTGAATGATTCTATGTGTACCACTACAACAATATCTCTTCTCGACTTCAAAAATAATCTTTTTAAGTGTGATGACTTTAGGAAAGGCATTGGTGTAGTTCTCATGCAAGAAGGAAGACTCTTCACCTTTACTAGTAAGAAAATTTTTCAGTGACATTTATGAAAATCAATACATCAAAAATAAATGTGGGCCATTTGGCATGGAATTCATATCTACCATCCTTTCTTTCTTGGGAAACATTTCCAAATTAAAAATGATCATTGTAGCGTCAAATATCTTTTGGAACAATGGATTCCATACCCCAAGCAATATAAGTGGGTTACCAATATGTTTGTATATGATTATGAGATCATTTACAATAAGGGTAAAAATAATGTGTTGGCTGGTGCTCTTTCTAGGAAATATGAAGAGGAAGTGTTAAGGCCCCTAAGGCCCTATCTTAAGGTGCTAACACTCATAAATTAATAGTAAATGAGTGTTAGGTCCTTAGAATAATGCCAAATTGTTTTTGAATGAGAGGGTGTTATGTTAAGGCCCCTAAGGCCCTATGCTAACTCCCTAACACTGATTTTCTATTATTTTATGGTTCAATGAACTTATGGTAGGTTACATCATGATAAATTTATATCATATTTATAATAAAGGAGATTCATTTGTATAGGCATATCATATTTCCTTGTCAATTGGATATATTATAAAAGGAGTTTCCCCCCTCGAAGTGGATTGTTATTCATTTATTCTTTTGCAGATGGTTCATAAAAGGAATAGTTTCTATTTTCACTCTCCTTCATTGTATACAATTGGTTGAATGAAGTTTTCCATAAATGGTCCCAATATAGAAAAAATTCTATATAGAATCTCCATGCTGAGACTCTCAGGATTCACAGTTCTAGGAAAAACTTAGCACATGCTAATGCATCTAATACATACATAAATTAATTCATGGTTGGAATACACCAACAATCATTACTTCCAACCAAACCATGGCTCCTTTCCACAATTCATTTATATTTCCCAAGCCAAAATCAAAATGAATGAAGAATGAAGACTAGGTGAAAGAGTGAATGATTGAATGAACGAATGTATGATTGAATCATTGAATGCATGTGTGAACCCTCAAAAAGACCAAGGATTGGTTTATATAATTCTTGGAATTAGAGAACCACATGGAATTCCCTTAATAAGCTCATGTAAGTGATATTCTCCATTATAAATCTTGTTCTTGTTCGTCATAGCCCCCTATAAATCTTGCTCTTGTTCGTCTAGCATCGAGTGATGTATTTATTATTAATAATGATCAAAACATTACATTTCATAAGAACACTGGCCTCTTTTAATTGTTTTGGCACTCTGACATTTCATAGATTAACAAAATACATTATTTAATATGGGGCTCAAAATCGGGATATTACATTTCCCTCCCCCTTATTTTTTCACTGTCCTCAATGCATATACAAAATACAAATGAAAATTTCAAAATCTATATGAAAATTTCAAAATTTACACAAAACTTTGCGAGTACTCTACCTCCATGGCATCTTTATGCTCCCAAGTAAAATCCTCAAGACCATATGTTATAACCCTAAATTTCACTAGACATGCATACCTGGCATCAGACCATCTTACTTGCTATCTCTGCCAAGCCATCACTAAACAACTCTTCTAAAAAACCATTGTTTTGAAGGTGTATGCACCCTACACCACAACTGCCCACGTACACATGCGTTTTGCACCACTACAACCCGTGTACACTCACACAAAGTGAGAAAAATAAAAATTGCAAAGGGGTACAGGTTTTCGGGCCGTTACCTAACCATTTGACCACCCATATCTAGTCACTCCAACCGTTACTATCTCTTTTGGCCTATAAAATAAGTTGTTGGGGCCCCATTCCAAGAAGAAGCATGAGAGCATAGAAACTCTGCCCATTTTAGTATTCCCGCTTTGCCCCAATATTTTGCAACCACATTGTGAGTTTGAGCCATAATTCCGTCTTCCTCCATTGCAAACCCTTATGATTTCCCTAGAGAGAATTGAAGAGGAGAAGAAGACATGGAAGTATTTGGTGCATGGTGAAGAGGAGCCCAAGACCGAGTTCGAGGAGCAGTTGTCGGTCTCATATTGTAAACGAATTTTGTGAGATTAATATAAAGAAATACTTTTTCCGTCTTGCCAAATGATGTCTTAAATCTTTATGATATGCTTACATTCTTCATTGTGATGTCTAACCCACTAATCCATATATAGAATGCAGGTTGGCCTTGGGAGGAGATCTCCAGTCGATAAAAAACTAAGCGCAAAGGGATCGACACTAAACGTGGAGTTTAAGGTATGCCTACCAGATCCCTATACTTTGTCTTTTATGTATGATTGTGGGGTAGTGACGGGATAGTTGTTAAAAGTAGGATACTTTAGACGGTTAGCTCTGCCTGCACTTTAGAACCCTCATGTAGTCCATAGAGGGGTTTTCCCACTATAGCAGAATTGGCGACCATACTGGGGAGACCTCTAGGGTTTTTGGGGGGATATTATTTTGGGTGATTTGAATCAGTTTATTTACTGTTTTTGAGTTTCTGTAAGCTTCTCTGTCTTTAATGGATTCTGGTCTTCCTTACCAGTACTCCCTGCCTTTCCTTGACTGTTGGTTTTCATATTTTTTGAGAAGTTACAGAGGTGTACGCGGCCTGTAGTGGGCCTACACGCATGCATACGTGCACTGCCTTTGGACAGACCATATACATAGGGAGGTTGCTGAAGTGTCGGTAGCGTGCCTGTGTTGATTTTTTTTTTTTTTTTAAGATCAGGTTGTCATCCTCTTCCCTGTCAGAAGTTAAACTTCTCAGAGGTTTTCTTGATCTAGCCCTGGTCTCTATTATAGCTGTATGTAGCCTAGGTATGACCTCAACATAGATTTCTTTTTATCAAATATTTATTGTGTTTTCTTTATTAGGGATTTAAGGCAAGTATGTGAGTCTGTTATGATATGCTTGTTTGGTATTGTCATTGACTCCCTGTGATTTTTGATTGGGATTGAAGTCATTTCTTGGTCTTGACTTGCTGTCATTTTCCCCTTTTTTTCTTTAGAAGAAGAGAAAAGAATTCATTTTCAAATTTCTTGTTTTGAAGAAGAAAACAATATTTTTTATTTTTTTTCATTTCTTCATTTGGTAAAAGTAGTTCAGGTTAGTTGCTTTATTTACCAAGGAAAAATAAAATTTTCTTAAGTTCTTTATTTGAATTCTTAGAAAATTAAGTATCTCATAGTCGAGCAAAATCTTGTTTTAAGTTTTGTCTTTTCAAATATCTGAGAAAAGTAGTTATGAAAAAGTTTGGTTAAAGAGTTTAAATTGGAAAATCTTTATTTGTGAAGAAGAAGTAGTTTGTTTCTAGTTTCATCTTATTCTCTTTTCTTTCGTCTCTTAAATAACATCACTAGTTTCACTTTCATTCCCTTTGACTTAATACAACCACTAAAATTGTCTCTTAATTAAACCTTATTAGACTTTGTGTTTGTAGGGTCCATCAATTTAGTCTAGGATAGAGCCTTGATTTAGGATTGGAGAGGAAACTCTTCCAGGATACAAAAACAAACATAAGATTATGTGCTAGGGAGTGCTTGAATATCTAGTAATTGTGAAAGTTATCCGAGACCCCCCTCTAACACAGGGGATAAACACAAGGTTGCATGCAGAAAGGTAGCATAGATAAGCCCTCCAAAGCCAGACCAAGCATAATGGGGAACGCATATAGAGAGATTATCTTGGGATTCCGTTGATGGCATTTGCCACAGAGCTTCATGGGTCTCAAATCCATTTGAGGTCCTCAGTTGTCTTCCAGAACACTTTCTTTCTATACCCTTGATAGGTTTCAGGMTTGATACCCTGCTCATTGMGCTCCACCCGAGTGTTGATTGTACCTTCTTGGTGACTGTTCGCGCGCTGGMAACCTAGTTGACTTTATCTTAGTGACTTACACAAGTGAATGTGGAGGTATACCGCAGTACCTAGGGAAGACATTGGGCCAYGCTTTGCATAGTATACCCGAAGGGTGCTTTCGTATTCGAGTTTCACTTGCATCGATAAGTTGCTCTAGTGTTGCCTGGTGTAACTCTTCTTCCAACTAGCTAGTGATCTACTTGTCTTGTCTCATAGGATATTTTTTTAGTGTGTGCTAGTCTTTAATGTTAATAGAAATCCATAGTGTTTCATTGATCTTCTCACACCATGGAGGATCAGGAGCTTCTTCAGTCGTGAAGGCTTCTTGTCCTACCTTTAGTTAATATGGAGGCACCCCCACCACCACTAAGGCAAAGACTAGACCAACAAGGGCCTTTTGAGGCGACTGGGCCACAGGAAACTGAGCCCAACCCATATCCGAGAGGAGAAAAATTGATTTCGGTGAACCAACCATTTTTGACCTCAAAGCGGAAGCCCTTGGTCGATATAACAATCCAATCACTAATCTATTGGCACCCATCATCATACAGGTTAAACCTTACAAGCGTCAGGTAGTGTCACAAGCAATGATGGAGAAAAATGTTTCTACTTCTTTAGGGAATCTTCATATTCCCTCTATGGTTGTCACTACAGGGGTTTTTTCACCTCTTAACCGACCATCGTCAATCTAGAATACTGTAATGATCCCAAGCCATTATGCAAGGATCATCATTGTTTTGGTGTATTTTCTAAAACCTTTTATGAGTGAGGTATTTCATCAAACAGTTTGTTGATATATTTGTTTGACGTATTTATATGTGTGTATGCAGTAAATAACAAAAAGAGATAACCATGGAACATACCTTAACCATATGCAATAAGATAGACAAGCCAAAACATCTCAAATCTTCTTTATTCATAAAATAGAAGAACATGCTACAATGGAGATGCCGATATGGAATGCTCAACAGATAACCAAGATGATAGACAATAGATAACAAGTATGAGCTACTCCAAAATGCTCCTGAAAATACAAAATATGCCTCTAAAGGCTGGATAAGAGATGAAGACCAATGCTAAGTGCCAAACCCCTCACTGCTAGAAGATGCCACGCTCTGCTAGATAACTAAAGCTCCTCAACAATTCGGCCCTGGTGCCAAAGATGTACAATCACCTCCACAAAGATGCCAAACAATAGATCGGGTGATGGTAAGAACAACCCAGTTGACCGAATCTCCAAGATCCCTCTCAACCTTTGTAGATCTGAACTCCTCCGCTAAATAGTGCACCCCACTAAAGCTCCTCAACAATTCGACCCTGGTGCCAAAGATGTCCAATCACCTCCAAAAATATGCCAAACAGTATATCGGGTGATGGTAAGAACAACCCAGGTGCCTGAATCTCCAAGATCCTTCTCAACTTTTGTAGATCTGAACTCCTCCGCTGAATAGTGCACCCCACTAGATCACTGAAGCCCTAGATAATTCGGACTTGATGAAGGAGGCCTCCAAATGATCTAAAAATCTCTAGAAATATATATTGGGACACT
>SNQJ01S0029737.1:162750-175089 GCA_010110895.2 Picea sitchensis | reverse complement strand
TGTGGAATTAATCCTGTGCCATGAATGACTCTTTCTGTTTTGACGATGCGGAGTTCTTGTCGCCCTGTGCGGATGAAATTTCAGTGATAACAATGCTCTTTGTACATTAGTTGACCTTAGGATTTTGTATTGAGTCACGTGTTTTGAGTCATCATGGAGCAAGGCCAACCTCCCTACCAGTCTCGTCATCTTTTGAATCAATTACCATAGTTCGGTATGATATCGAAACTGCCTCCTAAAAGGAATAAAGTTAATATATTTGGTACATACATCTCCATCGCTCAGGATCATGACCATCCTATCAAGAGCACTAAGTAATATATGAGTATTGATTTAGGTATGAATGGATCAAGAATCCATTCTACTCCTACCTCTGCTATGATTAGTGGAGTCCCCATGACTCCCTCATTAGTGGCTACCTAGACTCCTACAACTCTCTCAGGTAGTACTACCCTATCCATGAGCTCACATATGTCCATGGGGATAGGTACTTATATATTTTCAAGCAGTACGACTCTGCCATCATTGATCTCTACTCCCCCTGGTACCTTTTCGACCAGGATGCCTGGTTATAATGGTCGATTAATGCCTTTGGTCTCTAATCGTTTTTATCTTGGTATGCCCAATATGACTCTACACATTTTTTCCTCTATTCCAGCATCTAATGTTAATACTAGTTTTAGTTCAAGGGGAACATCGCCTCCTTACAATCCTTTATTTTTCGGTGGGGGTCATATCCCTCAATTGTTTCATTTGGTAGGGGGATGGAATTCTCCTTCCTCTGCACCNTCCTCTATTCCAGCATCTAATGTTAATACTAGTTTTAGTTCAAGGGGAACATCGCCTCCTTACAATCCTTTATTTTTCGGTGGGGGTCATATCCCTCAATTGTTTCATTTGGTAGGGGGATGGAATTCTCCTTCCTCTGCACCCAATCCTATTTATGGTTTTCAAGGATGGAATGGACAAATGGGCGGTGGTTCTACTTCATATATTCCATTGATCTATCCTTCTTCCACAATTCATGTTCCCATGAATGATTTTATTATGGAAAACCCTCCTCAAACCTTTGGTGTTACATTAGGGGGGAATCAATTTTATAATATAGGAAACCCCCTGCATAGATTTCCTTCTTTCGGGGGAAAATTATATCCTCACACGGGGAATCTATATCATATCGCTTTTTCTTCACAAGCATCTCTATGAGTGACAATACCTATACAACCTTTTATTAACCAATTAGGAGGAGGATATTATCCTCCTAGGTAGGGCCATGCTGTCTACCAGAACCCTCCTTGGCTTGCAGTCTTTCCCAATCAATCTTTCCTGAGAGCATGGTCTCAGATGCCGCAACTAAGGCTCCCTTTTCTGGCCACTCTTAATTTTCCAGATATGTCAAAATAAATGAACAACCTTGTGTGTCATGATCCAACATGGCCCCCAATTCCTACCAAGCTTCCCTCGGACATTCCAAAATTTGAGGGTAAGAATGGTGAGGATCCAGGTGATCACGTCACTACTTTTCACCTATGGTGCTCATCTAATTCTCTTAATGATGATTATGTTTGTTTGAGAGTGTTTCAACGCACCCTCATGGGGACTGCTGTGAAATGGTACATAGAGTTACTAGGGGGAACATACTAAACTTTAAATGAGTTGGTCTTGGTTTTTCTCAACCACTTTCAACTACCGGTTCGTTACGATGTCGGTACAAATGTTTTATCAACTTTTCGTCAAGACAAAGACACCCACATATCGGATCACATTCAAGAGTGGTGTAGAAGAAAGTGATTGATTAAAGCTACCATTCCACCAGAGTTCATGTTGGAATGGTTCCTTAAGTCACTATTTCCATACATTTCGAAGGATATTTCCACATCCATAGTAATGACTAACGAAGAGGCAATTTTTAAAGCCCAGCAGTTAGATCTATATACACTCAGTCTGGGATTCTCTACGAGATTATTCCTGATGCATCAAGGTCGAATTACAATCCAAGAAAAAAACCTAGGACTCATGTAGATGGAATTATAGGCTCATAAAATTCCAAGCATGTGGACCACGTAATAAATCAGATGCAGAATTTGTCTTTCAACCAGTCTACAGTAGGACAAGCTATGGCTTTGCCCTCCCCCACCTAATCATTGTATGTACATTTTGTGCAGTTGATGGACCCAAAGGATACCAGCAACTTGGAGGGAATAAGAGGAAAGGTAGGAATAATAACCGTAAGGGTGGGAATAACAACAATAATAAGAGCAAGGACAAATAGAATCACGATAAACCTAGTAACAATTTTGGTGAGGGAAAGAAAGAAAAGAGGAAGGTGAATTTTTTGTTTAAATTGTGTAAAGAGGATCACCTTACCCATATTTTCTCCAAGATAGAGGAATCCTTTAGGCTTATAGTGTAGCATCCTGTTGTGTTAACTAATTTGTTTCCACACAATCAGAATATGGCCTCAGGATCCTCAAACATTGGAAATGCGTCAAGCGGAGATCAAAGTCCCCTTGCACATGATGGTGTCCATAAATGCATCAATACGCTCTGATATGATGCTATAATAGCCACTAGGACTCATGGTTATGGTCCTCAACAACCTAATTTGGGTGTAGATCCTCCCCCTATATAAACACCCTTGAAGATATATAAGCCTGACCTTGCACCTCGCATTTTGAAAGGAGTTCTTAAGCACTCTTCTCATAATCCTAACGCTAGAGCCGCCCAAAATTACTCGATTGCCAAATATTTAGGCCAAAACCCATGTGAAATGTCATCTTTGGAGGTACTCCATACGTTCCAAGCATAGAAGAATTCCTTATTATCTGCGTTGGGAGATCTTGACTCAAGTGGCTCAAAACTTATCAAGTTTGATGTCACATATGTTAATCCTTTGTTACCTTACCATGTGGCTTTTCATATTCATGTAGAATGTATGGATATAACTGTTAAGTGTTCCATCGTGGATGAAGGTGTTTCAACATCTGTGATGTCTCTATCTTGTTGGAAATCCCTTAGCTCTCCTCAGCTTTCTTAGTCCATGACTATGTTAACTGCATTTGACGGGAGTTCATTCAGACCCCACAATATTCTCCTCGTTTTTTCGGACCAGTTAGGCGGTAAAACATTGGAGATAAAAGTTGAGGTGTTTGATCCACACCTTGAATACAATATTTTACTGGGGCGTAATTGGATTTACGTTATGTCAGTTGTCGTTTCATCGGTGTTTCATGTTTTATGCTTCTCTGATGAAGGAAATATTGTGAAGATAAATCAGTTATCTTTCTCACGCTCCAGCTCCTCTGTGTCAGTGGGTCCCTCGTTCCCCATCGTCGATAATTATCAGAAGGAAACTGATAAAATTGGTGTCAAAATGTATCGTTCTTTGATGGGAACCTTTTCTTTCTCGGCACCAGTCTCGTACATTAATGACATTTCCAGTGAATATTCTTCGTTATTGAGGTCAGTCTCATTTCGCACTTCATGTTTTGATGACACATGGACTTTACCTTCTCTGACTACATCTTATGAAGCTTAATCGCACATCATAATGTCAATTTCATTATCTATAGTTGAGATCGCATATCAGGCTATCCATAAATCCACTGCAGACGCAAATCCTCCCTCTTCACGGATGGAAGAGATGGATCCTATTATAGATCCCATATGAGTCATAGGCTCATCTAGTTGTAATAATTGCCTCGACGGTACTTTTACTTCAGATGAAGAAATCATAGAGGCCATGATTGGACCTGATAGGCCTTGGGAGGACCATCCCCATAGATATTACTTTCTCCCAAAGCTTGATAGGATTGAGAAAGATGATTTTATGTTTTCCATGAGAGATATTGTTGGTCACCCAGTGGTATGATTAGATAAGCATGACATATGTGTCAAACGGAACATGGTGAATATCTCTCCTACCATTGTGATCGACATCTCTCGAACCCCTGGCAAGGTTGAGAACGTTTATATTGGTGCAAATTCTTCTCCTAAATAAATTCAGAATTACATCGATCTGTTTAAGGAATTATGAGATGTATTTGCTTGGTCATATGAAGAAATTCCAGGGATCGACCCTAGTATTGTCAAACAAAATATTAAGACTTATCTGAATGATAAGTTAGTTTGACAACGGATTAGATTCGTGAACCCTAGGATTAGAAGAGACTTAGAGTTTACTTCATCTACCTGGTACCTTTGAATGAATGGGTATCCAACCCCATTCTCGTGGATAAGAAGCAAGGAACCATCCAGGTATGTATGGATTTCAGAGACCTCAATAAATCTTTTCATAGAGATAATTTCCCTATGCCATTTCTTGATTAGAATATTGACGATTATGTAGGGAGTGAAGTATTTTATTTTATGGACATATTTTCAAGCTACAATCATATCCAAATTAAACCTGAGGATCAACATAAGACAACGTTTATATGTCCTTGGGGCACATTTGCATACTGGAAAATGCCTTTCAGCCTTAAAAACGCTTAAGAAACTTATCAACGGGATATGACCTTTTCTTTCCATGACCTCAAACATGTAGTTGAGGATTATTTGGATTACCTCACCGCTCACTTTCACAAGAGAGTGGATCATCCAACTCATCTTCGGCTTGTGTTTGAAAGATTTGTTACTATTGTGTTCGATTAAACCCTCATAAACGCATCTTCTACATTAGTTCAGGCCACCTATTTGGATTTGTGGTTTCTGAGAAAGGGATCATGGTAGACCCCATGGAGTTAGAGGAAATACTCCGATTGCATCCCCCATGCAGTATTCGACAACTTCATGGTTTACAGGGAAAATCTAAATTCCTACGTCACTTTATATCTAACTATTCCAATATCACAAAGGGTTTCATGTGTCTCTTGAAAAAGGATATTCTATTCATATCGGATGAGCGAGCCTAGGAGTCCTTCGATTCCCTTAAGAAATCCCTAGTGTCGACACCTCTGCTTAGTCCTCCAAACTATTGTAGAGACTTTTTTCTTTATATAGTTTTGTCCGAAGGGATGGTTGGTATGGTTCTCGTTCAAGAGGATTATGAGCTCCATGAGCATGTTATCTATTATCTTATTCGAAATCTAATTGTTCATGAACTTAAGTACTCTCACGTGGAGAAGCTAGCTTTAGAAACCCTGCATGTGGTTCAACGATTACACCATTATATTTTACTTCACAAGACTATTATTGTCATCGATGTCAATATAGTTCAATATGTCCTGACAAGACGTCTCATAGGGGGGGAATACAACATGGATGATTTTAAGGATGGAAATTTGTTTTAAAATGTAGAAACCTTGGTGAATCTTACTAATCCTTCAAATGCCAACTATTAATGTTTGGTGATATTTTTGTAAAAATATTCAAATTTCTAAGTATTTAATATAGCTTGAATAAAATTTTGGCGATTTTTAAGGTAAAATAATTTTATCCTATAGAATTTGGGCAAATAATTTTTAGAATGGCAAATATTATTTTGGGAAAAAACTTGGAAAATTATCCCATGAGCCAAATTTAGCCCCTAAAATCATCCCTGGAATACAATAAATGGATTGTGATTTTATAGGAGTTTGATCTCGATTTTGTCTCTGCAAAATCCAAGAAATCACTAGTCCTTGTGAAATTAATTTCAGATTTCCATAGGCAAGATGAGGATACTTTTTATGATGACTCATTTGTTGATGAGCACATTTTCCTTATCTCGTCTTCGGACCCCTGGTATGGAGATATTTTAATATATCTCCAGACTCTAAATCTTCTCCAACATGTTTCAAGAGACGATCGATGGCATATAAGCCATCAAGCCAAAAACTACCTCATTATCGGCGACACTTTATATCGCCAAGGGGTGGATTTTGTTTTGCGTCGTTGTTTGACTCACGAATAAGTTGAAGTCGTCCTTAATGAATATCACAGTGGGGCATGTAGTGGTCACTTCTCTGTGTTTTCGACAACTTAAAATATATTGCGAGCTGGTTATTTTTGGATGTCGATTTTCAAAGATTGCGTAGAATTAGTCAAGAAGTGTCACCCTTGCTAGGTTTTCACTCGTAAGACACGCTCGCACCTTGCTCCTTTACACCCATTCATTACCGTTGGTCCCTTCAGGAAGTGGGGGGTAGATTTCATGATTGCAACCCAGCCTATGTTGGGGCGAATCATCATATTATCGTGGTCATATATTATTTTACCAAGTGGGATGAGGCCATGCCTATAGTTAAATCTAACAGTGATACTGCACCACATTTCGTATTCAACCATATTATAGCTCGGTTTGGAATTTCAAAGGAGATTGTCACCGACCATGGAAATCACTTCTAGAACACAATGATGACAGAGTTGGAATCAAAATTTGGGTTCAAGCAAAATCATTCTTTGTCTTATTATCCCCAGGAAAGTGGCTAAGTGGAGGTTGTCAATAAATATCTCAAATCCATTTTGCAAAAAAATGTCAATAAGAGTAAATTTAATTGACACATTATGCTTTACCCTGCTCTGTGGGCATACCAAACCATAGTAAATACTTCCATGGGTTTTTCAACATTCCAATTAGTTCACGAAGTGGAGTCATTCCTTCCCATTGAATGCGATATCCCTTATCTTAAGTTAGCAATTGAGATCCTACCTGACACGACTAATATCAAAGAATGCATTGTACATTTGGAGAAACTTGATGAGCAGCGTCAATATACCACTTTAGCCATCGATCTGAATAAGCATCGTGTTAAGGTGTAGTATGATAAATTTGTTCATCCTCAGAAGTATTCTAAGGGTGACTTAGTCCTTCTTTATGACCAAGCTAAAGAACCGCTAGGGGCGAGAAAGTTCAACCCCATGTGGCATGGTCCTTATATAGTGAGATGTGTCCTAGAAAAAGGAACCTATGAGTTAGAGGATTATGAAGGGAATATATTGAAGGAGCCCATAAATAGGCTCTATCTTAAGAAGTATTATTCTTGAACCCTCCATCTCATGCATGAGCTTTGTTTACTATTGTAATTTGGTATATATAGATTTTTACGGTCCTTTTGTATCATCATTTTTCTTATTAATTTTCCCCTTGGTTTGCATATGTCAACGGAATCATTGGTATTCTTAGGATTCGTGGATGGTGTCGGTCATCATACTCGGAACGTAACTTCCATTGCTTGGGTTATCTATTAACCCGATGGAAAACTAGTGTCTTCAAGAGGCATTTGTCTGGAGCCATCGATGAACAATGTGGTTGAGTATAGCACCATCATTGAGATATTACATGACGTCATTTTACAAGGTGTTCAATCTCTAGAGGTTCTCCTAGATTCCTAGTTATTTGTGTGCAATTGAACGACAGGTATCATGTTAGGGATCCTACGCTACTCCTATGTTTCCTTCAGGTACGACTTTTGGAATGATATTTTGATTCCCTTACTTATAATCATGTCCCTAGAAGTTATAATCAAGTATATGATGCATATTATAATTACATTTTAGATTGGCATTTGTTACATAACTAAGCAAAGGAAACACAAATTCATACAATCATCTATTATAATATACATAAGTAAATCTAAAGACCAAAAAATCATTTTATTTCATTCATCAAGTCCAAAAAATATGGTATCATAGTAAAAAATTAGGCTAGGTAGCCTTCAAAACATATATACATATGGTACATCAAATGACCATGGTGTCTAATCCTGCGGGCCCGGATGTGTGTCATGATTCACACTATTGCATTAGTGAGACGTCGAAAGAGTCTCACCCACACACAAAGTAAACCTACAACCTTCCTTTGCATAGCCTCAGGTAGATCCTCGACCTGGACCATAGGAATCATGTACGTCAGATGTGATAGGTTTCACTGCATGTTCTGAAGCACTCACTCTACATCCCCGCCTGCAATCTTCCCCCCTCAGCCCCAACGTCGATTCTATGGGTATCCATCCAATCGTCGTGGTCCCACATATGCATAAGAGAGATAATTGTTAGTATATGATACCATGCCAAAAATATTTGTGTTTTTTGTTTTTCACTTATCAAATCAAAAAACACAAAACAATGAAATATACAAAAATTAAAATTCTTATTGATCTCCACAAAGGCAGATATTGGTGGTAACTTCATGTCCCGATCTCCTTGGTAGTCAATCCCCTCGTAGGGATAATCATTGATGGAAATAATTTGTCATCGCCACTAGTGAAATAACTCATCATTGTATGGGGTTGGTACCCTACCACCTCCCAACCGCCTCATCACCTCGATCCACCGGGTCATGGTGGGATCGTTGAATTTACACATTAGGACTAAGGGTTGGAACCCTCTTGAAGAAAAAACTACACAAAATGGAGGAAAACCCAAAGTTCGTCATCCTCCCGAGTTTGCAGTTAGTCAGATAGCTCTTCATGTTGGCCAGTAGTGAGGTGCACCAATCATAAACTATAGGTCTCAAACACTCCACGGCATATAACATAAGAAACCTCGATGCCTAATGCAATGAGGTTGATCATGATATCCATGTTAGTACTAAGACGATGATCTTCAGACTCAAGTTATCAATCACCCTAATAAGGATTTGGCTCCCTACTTTCTCAGTGTCTGCAATGTAGTACGTGGAAATGTACTCCTCCATAGACCTCCCACCTCCATCCCCTCGAGCCTTGAGATTCACCATCTCACTCTGGTGATATAACCCTGTGATGAAATAAATATCGTCCACCTCAATTATCAATTGTTTCCCATAGATATTGAAGGCCTTTGTCTCTAGATCCCGATAGCTTATTAACATTTGGAGAAACCTCGCTTGTTCCCTCATTTCTTTTATGGCCCAAAATTTATAGAGCCCACATATTTGCAGGCTTGTTGGGACCTTATATCTATTTATACTGCAACAAAAACATCCTCATTCTCTCGTTCTCTCGATTCAATCACCATCCTGCAAAGGAAACATCAATTTTTGAGTCACTTTTCTTTAAAAATAGGTTCACAGAGTTGTGTGTGTGCTACCATTTGAACAGTCGTGTATAGGTATTGATATATGCAGGAAGGATTCTCTTTTCCCACATACATGGGGTCATATACATGGCTTGATGAACTATAGTCTATGTACACCCCTTTTCCTACTTTATGGCCTCCAAAACTAAAAAACTGAAGACTAAAATTAAAATTAAACCATGAAAATGGAAGAGCATGGGATGGGAAATTACTTGGTCCAGACAGTTTCCAATTTCTTTGCCTATAGCTCCCAAAATCGTTGTTTGAATATCGTAGGTGAAATGGCTTAAAAAGAACTATGTGGGTAAAAAACTCAAAATGGCATGGTAAAACTTGTTATTTTTACTATTTGTAGAAAAACTTTACCCACTTTGTATAGTTTTCATCCTATTTTTCTATTTCTAAAACCATATGGACTAATCATGAAGTGTCAGACTTGGTTGGAAGTGGTTTTTTTCAGGGTATAATGGATTTCCAGTGTTCTTTAGACTGCTCATGACTCTGGCAGGTATGTATCTTTATTAGCATTTAGGATAGGTTTTCTCCTCGCCTTTGCATTTTTAGCGACATAAAACCTTCTCGTTGTTACTAGAAGTGTCATTATTAACTGTTAGAGGCTTACCAAACATGGGCACCCTAGTTAAAACACTTTTTCCATTTGGTACCCATGCAGAAGTTACTCCATAGGTCTAGAAGTCCCTTGTAGTTTCGTTATGACTTTGGATTTGAACCTCATTCTTCTTACTCAATCTCATTCTGACCACTACCTATGGGACTCCCTCCATTATTTGTTTCTCAGAATAGCATACTAGAGTCTTAGTTAATCTCTTTTCAGACTCTTTAAAATGAAAATATTGTGGATTAAGCTTGTCTCTTTCACACTCGTTAAATGGATTTTAAAGGACGTCTATTTCGGTATAAGTTTAACCCTTTTTCAAACCAAATAGAATAATTACGAAAAAGGAATACTCTAGTCACCATTGGATAGAAGAGTTCTCCTTGGTATCATTTTATTCTTTTTCAAGCCCATGGGGTAAATCTATGAAAAAGAACATTACTAGAAGTTTGTTTCTAGTGTCGAGTTGTAATTGCATTTCGTTACCCTGCGTGCATTATTGAGTCTAATTCTGGCTCTCACTTTCTCATTATAATCATATTTCCCTAGTTATTCTCAGCATTCACCAAGTAGTGCCTTCCATATATCCTTTGCAACTTGACACCCTTTACCCTACGAGGAAACATCCCCCCGAGTGTCCATATCCCACATGTTTTCTCTTACATCACCCATGAATATGTTCCATGGCATGGAACTTGTTATCTTGCTTGCAACACTCGTTTCCTCTCTTGTATCATAATATTCTTTCGCATTTAAAAAACAAAAAAAGAAGGGTGGGAAAATAATATTGTCTTCTATCGGTAACAGTGGTTTCGCCTTTGAACAGAGCACAAATTTTTGAGTCCATTCATCAAAGTTTTGGATTTAGTATGGCCTTAGGAATTTATACTCATTACTCATATTTAATATCCTTCAACTAGTTATTCTTCTAGTTCCTATGGAGAGTTTTTCGATGCCTCTCGTGTCACAAAATTTTGGTCTATCATTAGTCCTGAGTCTATGCTTCCTGAGTTATCCATTTGTCTCATGCTCTAGTTTAAAGGAATTCTAAACTTGTGTTGGTCATTCCTCAGAATTCTTGAATTTACATGTCATCCATTCCCTTACAAGTGAATCTCAAAATCACATGAATTTGTAGTCCTACCTTACACCCTAGACCTACTTTCATCATTGATAGGTGACCTTGAACCCATCAGATGGAATCTCCTCATTGGTAGTTGACTGGGTTGTTTCCCTTGTGTTCGACAGTAATAAATCTATTCACACCTTGGGATTCGTGCAATGTCTTGGATTCCATTAGACCTCATTGGTTTTTTCCTCACCTTTGTTGGCGGTTTTCATTATTGGATGATATTCATAGGGTCTCTTTTGTGTACGAATTGCATCTAGTGCACACGAGAGATGCATATGGTCATTGGTTCATGCATATCATGTTCATATGAGTTCTTCCTAATTATCAAAGTATATATTTGTACTTCATGTTGGATGATGAGAGATACCTTAATGCTCTCCTATCTACTTCCATCGACCTCAACTCATATATTCGGGAATTAAGATATAGAGTCTTAAGAGTACCTAGAGGCTTGTAGTCAACAGTGGCAGGTTCTCTCGCCGTCGACAGTTGGGAATACATCAATGTATCCTACTCAATGGATTCCTCAAGTGTTCGACCCCAACACCTTTATTCACACTTGTTGAATGTACTTGGTGCCTTGATGCCTACTTTCATCATCGGTGGGTTGTCTTGAATTCGTTAATGGTATACCGCAATGACTAGTAATCAAATGAAGTATCATTGTGTTTGAATTCAATTCCTTTATTCACACGATGTAAACTTTCACCATCGGCAGCTAGTGTAGAAGACCTCTAGTTTATAGTACTAGTACCTCATACCTTTTGTTTTCTTTCAGCATACCTGATCCGGATATATTTTCGGAATGAAATGAAAGAAAATAAATTGCAATGAAATACTCATGAAAATCACCAGAAACAGAGAAATATATCAATGCTTGATTTATGTTAATGAAATAATTGTAAAGAGAGTGTAAAAATACAGAGTGAAAGACTCGCTAGAATGGTGGAATCTTTATCTCTGAGAAGAGATGTGACAGCTACACTCATTCACAAGAATATTATTACAATGAATCTCTGAAGGCCTTTTTATGATAAGAAGGAATTCCAAAACCCTAGACATCCAAAAACCTAACCCTAGGAGATGAAACGCCAAAATTCATGTGGGCCTCGTTTGGGTAAGTTACTACATTAACTTCCCGAGGTCATAACTTTTGCATATGATCTCTGTTTTAGGCGCATGATAGCCCGTTGGAAAGGTATTTTCAAGAAATACGCATTACATCGTCAAACGCTAACTCCATATACATTAGGATTGTGGTGATCCAAAAAAAAACATTATTTAAATCCCCAAAACGGCCCTGGAAGTACATCAAGATGTGCTGACATGAAAACATACAAAATAAGCCAGTTGGATTAGGTGGGAGGCCACCAATATCCACCTGGAATATGTGTACAAATTCATACATCCCTGGAAGTGTAGAACTCACAATTACAAATAAGTACAAAAGAACATGTTGTACTAAAAACTGACAAGAGGAGCCAGTTGGAACAGGTGGGTGGCCACCAATATCCACCTGGATCAATCCTCACCCCTTAGGAAGAAATGGTCTCCATTGTGTTGAGTGCCTAGGGAAGAGGGGAAAGCATTTTCTGAATCTGAAGCTTCGTGA
>SNQJ01S0029737.1:120447-144490 GCA_010110895.2 Picea sitchensis | reverse complement strand
TTCGTCGCTATTGCCACGAAAGTTTGTCGCTATAGCGACGAAAATCCTGACTAGGTTAAATTAAGATTTGCGTCGATATTGCGACGAACTTTCGTGGCAGTAGCACAGAAAATCCCGCCCTGTTTAAAAAAATTATTAGACTAGTGGAAGCGTGAAAAAATTTCGTGGAATAATCCGCCCATATGTAATAGTGTTACTTTTCACAGGGTGCTCAGATTGCTATCAGATTAGTGCCATTGCATAGAGAATTTTAATATCTTTCTTTCGGTATCTTATATGTGGTATTTCTAGTGGATATTCTCTCTCAAATCATGGAATCCATAAAGACAACATTTCAAGAAATCAAAGTTGAAATGCAAAAGACTCGGGAGAAATATATTCAAGAACTCAACATTGCAAGGAAAGGAAGGTATATTATTCATGCCATTAGGGATGAATAGAATCAAGAAGCATATGCTTGGTATGATTTTGAGTCCAATTGTGAGGATTCGTATATGGATAGTTGTCATTTCTTGGATGACAACGACTTTCATATTTTATTTGATGACTCTACTCCACCTTTTGTAGAGAACATCAATGTGACAAATCAAGAGCTAGTTATGACTACCAGTGTTCAATTTGCATATTTTCTAGTGGTATTGTTCCTTCCAGATTCATTTTTGACCCTGTCTAATTATGTGGATGTATCTGCATATTGTGATCCACATGATTAGTGTAGACCTTTGGATCAACTTCTTATTGATTTTCGACATCTTCATAGTGGAGTTCACATGAGCACTTGGATATAGGACCCAGGCCTACAGTGGCGGTTGGACTACTTCAGCATGATGGTTCTCATTTCTACATGGGACCCTAGTTCTCTATCTTATTTCAGCACTATGGTCCATACTTATCCATGTGATGTCGGTATATGGTTGTACACACTCATAACAAGTGTTGAGGACAACACTTCCATAAGGGGGATGGAATGTAGTGTAGCTAGAGTGGTAGTGGGGGGGGGCATAGTGATAATAGTGGAGGCCATTAAATGTAAGGTGGACTAGGTCCACTATATTATTAAATAAGGCCCACTATGGTAGTTAGATATAATAAATGTAAGAGGACTTACTAGAGGGTTATACTTCTAGAAGGTTCCTCCTCTAGAATATTTTTAGGTGGTTGGTAGCACTATATAAAGGGGTTCAAGAAATAGGAAGAGAGTATTGTATTTGTATTTGAATCTCATTATGAGGCTTCCCCCTCAAAGAGGCAAGTGACTAGGAGAGCATCCCTTCTATAATAGGATCCATTGTATGGTGTTTCCCTACCTCAAGGGTTTTCTTATAATAAAGTGTGGTTTCTTCTATATTGCCCTGTGGATATATTGTGGTGTTTTATGTATTCATTCTTTGGTACTTAATACATTTACATTTATCTAGAATACTTGAGATTAGATTTGATTTTTGCATGTCATTCCATCTGTTGTGGTCTTACCCTAAGCCATAGAGAGATTTTCCTCGTAACAGTGGCCACTTGCCAAACTTGTCCAAAAACATTTTGTTTCACCCAAGCCTGTTAAGACATGGTGAATAGCACTTGAATCTACCTTGAAACCACCTTTCCTCCATAAATGGGGTGGTGAGTAAGATCTAATACCACCTTTCTTTTAGAAAGGGGGTGAAGGGTAAGCTCTGATACCACCTATCCCACAAAAATGGGGTGAAGATTAATCTTTGATACCACCTGTCACAAACCTATAGTTTTCACTTTTGGAACCTCAGTTTGTGAAACATTGTCTTTCCTTGACCATAAGGGCATGACCAACCTGCACCGACTAAAACCAAACTATGCCCTTGTACTTAAGTTCTACCCATAATTATTCCTTAACCTATTTTTGGATATATTTACAAATGATTTCACAACAGGAACACATCCAATTATGGCCTTAAAGCATCACTAATCTATTACACTTAGCCAATGTTCAGTAACACTTAGTCATCCAATATAATGTAAGGAAAAACAACATTCAACCAGTATAAAGAGTCTCTAGCACAAGAGTATGGGTGGCACCCAATTTGAGTTCATCGTCTTTATTTATATGAAGAATATTACAAAGAATGTCATCTATTGCATTGCTCAAAGTGTTGTAGCTTGCATTTTGGTAAGTTCCTTTGTCATGAACCCTTGTAACTATTGTTGATGCAATATTTTTCTTACCTCCAACGAATTACCTCTCGCTCACCAAAACACACAATTGATCATCCTTTTCTAATTTTTTCTTTGCCAAAGTCTCCAACACTATCAATTTGTGCTTTGAGTGGACAACGTTTTCCTAAACACCTAAGGTTTATTTACCCAAAGCCAACTCTTCTTGTTGTTGTGCAATGACACAAGGTCAATTTGTGGAATAATTAGATACCTCATTCAACTTCATGGTTGGCATTCTGTTGAGGCATCAACATGCCCCAACTTAGCATACGGGGGGGGCCTTTCAAAAAACATTAAAATTAAATCCTTTTAATCTAAGTGTTGCTTCCATAGTCTTAAATCTTTTGAATTTGAATGATTATTTTTCAACACTTATTAGGATCATCATTAATTGATGCAAATTTGATTTTATGGTTTAAATGCATGCATAAAAATCCTATCTCAATGAATTATCATATTTGTATTTTCCTAATAAAAAAATTTCTCATTTGTATCATATTGTTTGCATCTTAGTTTTGAGGTTGCACTTTCTGGATTTAATTGGATTTAATGTATGTAAGGGTATATAAAGAATTACCTAATGTTGGAAGCAGGGCGAAGTGGAAAAGTAAGCCATTTTTGGGAAAGAAAGCATGCACAAGGAAAGCGACAGCTGGAAGGAAGCACAACACATGCGCCATTCAGGAAAGACCTAACGAAGGTAGGGTTAGGGTTTTGGTAATGTATTGTAAACGGCTGAAGAGACAAAAATGTATAAATATAGATACTTAGGTATCATAAGGGTTTTGGATATAGACTTGGGTATTGTTGGGTTTTTGGTTATCAGAAAGACTAGTCATTGTTATAGCAAGAAGTATTGTAGTGAGATGATATGTGATATTTTGTTGTGTGATCTATTTTGTATAAGTTGTTTAGCTAGAGACGATGAGGGAGGGTTGACCTTCAGGGTTAGGTCGCAGGCTGGGGAGCCTGGTGCGATCTAGTCCGCCTCATATGGATCTTACCCAATTGTGAAGGATTGTAAGGTGCATGGCACTGTAGATGCGGAAATACTATAATAAAAGAGTTGAGAGCCAAATATTTGTGGATGTAGCACAGGAGGGGGTGAACCATGGTAATATATGTGTTATGTGACAAATGCATGCATCTCTTTATTATCTTTAGTTGGTATTGATATGCTTAAATGAATGTGTTGTTACATTTCCCGCATATTTTCAATTGACAATATATTGTGGTTACAAGTTATAATCATGGTTCAATATTTCATTCTCATGTCTCACACTCAATTATAGGCTATAAACACCTGAGTATTACAACCACCCATTAAATCTATCTTAGGTGAGACTACGTAGCGCATTCTGTGTGTTGTGTTGTCGTCTGGTTTACCAGGAGGGGCGATAGTTTTAGAGGCTTTGTTGGAAACAGGAACAGACATGAACCCTGGTTCAACATAAACTCAAACAAAGTAGAAGAATAGTAGCCAACAAATGCTTTCATTATCGTTGGTAGGAACAAGAGAGGGTTGAGTAGATGAGATAAGTGGAAGTCTTGTCGGAGGCAGATCAATAAATGACTAGGGCAGAGAGCAATGAGACATCAGAAGGGAATGTTGAGACCATGGAATCACACAAAAGCAGAGATCGAAACTTGGTTAAAAACCAAAGAGTTGGAGTTTGCACAGAAAGATAACAGAAACCCTAGAATAACACCCCAGAAATATCTTGAGCTATACATGTTTATTGATTTACACGAAGTCTTTTTTTGCGATTTTCCACATTTATTGGAGGAGTGGATACTAAGGTTGAAGGATAACCACGCAAAGAACCAGATTCAACTGTTAGATTGGACCCCAGTACATATTGAGTAGCTATAGCAGGTGGACAATAAATCCACCCATGTAGTAGACTTTTGGCTTGACAATATCGTGACAGGTTTCATAACAGAATTTGCAGTCGACACAGCGAAGTCGTACAGCACAGTGGGGAAAGAGTTTTTACGAGAACCTCGAGGAAGGTACATTCGATCGTTGTATACTTCTATTACGATACTTCTATATAACAAAGTGTAATGACAATGGAATCAGACAGCTAAACTTCCCTGTGTGCATGGGGGAAGGGGGGAAGCACTGACAGGAAGAGACGAAATGGAAGGAGGAAAGGATAAGGGAAATAAGGAGGAACCCTTGGACCCGATCATGATGGATGACGACCAGATCCGGTGGATCTTAGAGATAACTAGCAAGACGTGTAGCGGAGTACCCTACCAATACAAGGTGAATACCAAGAAGAGAGTCGTAGTTGTGAGGGAAGGCTTGGCGAGTGATGAGGAAGAGGTAGAGGATCTCTAGGCTGTGGAGAATATTGAGGAAATCCTTCATGCAACATATGAGAGGAAGACAAGATGTCCAATAATGGGAAGAGAAGGTAGAAATCCTATCCATATTAATGTTAGTGTGGAACCCATAAACCCATCTGCAACTAATACACCAAAGAGAACACCATCATTTAGACAACCGAAGTTCGGAAGAGGTCCGACAGCAAGAAGTACATATACACAAGGAGAAACAATTGGAGGAGCCAGTTCAGGTGGCACTAGTAAAGTATCTACACCACGTGGAGGTAGTAGGTCAGCGTTAATAATGGCAAGACAATCAGGTTACCATAATTTTGAGGAGAAGCAGCAAAAGACCCTGTGGAACACTTGTTCATTTGTGAAAAGATCTGGGAAGCAAAACATATCACTGATGAAGATACCAAACTTGCACCATTAGCTATTATGCTAAGAAACCGCACACTAGATTGGTACATGAGTCTCAACACAAACAGAATCTGATCTCAGAGGATCAATACATGAATGAGATGATAGAAATCTGACAGAAACCAAGAGAATTTGTATAGGAGATCAACCAGAGATTCAAGCAACTGAAGAGGAAATTGAAATACCTCATGACTGATATGCAACATTGGCACGTGTTTGTTAATTCACTACTCCGACACTTAAAAACCCATTGCAACAAAAAAAAAATTCAGACGCAGGAAGAGGCTCTGCAGGCAGCCCTGCAACTAGAAGAAAATCAGTACCAGCAGACAAATCCAGCTATTGAAGAACTAAAGGAGGATTTGAAGAACTTAACATTCCAACTCAACCAGAATAAGAATAAGGATAAACGAGAAGTCGTTTGGTGTACTACATGTAGGATGGAAGGAAACCACAAGAACAAATGCCCAACATTCACACAGTATATGGCAGCATTACCAATAGGAGGACCATGTTGTGAAGTCTGTAAGAAACCAGGCCATGACCCATATCACTGCTTGATGATGCAGAAATACCAGATAGTCCCAAAGATTTCATATTGCACCTTTTGGAAGTTAATGGGACACGATGACAAAGACTATAGAACTATGGAGTTGATGCGAGAAAGGACATCAGATGCATATAGATTGCAGGTTGAAATGATGATTGGGCAAGATGCACCACAGTTTAATCAAGTTCTAGCTCCATACAACACTGTGCAGCAGCAGTATAATATTGTGCAGCAACCATATAATAACGTGCAGCCACAGTATGACATGGCACAGCCTCAGTACAATACCGCACAGTATAATCAGGCGCCTCAGTATAGCGCACCGAGAGGAGATCGAGCAGTCTAAATAGGTGGAGGACGAGTCAAAGGATGTTTTGGACAAGGTCGAGGACTAGTGGTATGTCATAATTGTCAACAACCAGGACATTATGAAAGAGAATTTCCGCTTCCACCAGCAACTTGTATGTATTTTCGCGCATCGTACCACGATACAGAGGAATGTCTGACACTACTAGTAAAGATTCAGGAAATGACAAACCAGAACAACCAGAATGTTCGGTGGATCTCAACCGAAGCAAGGGATGAAGGTTAGAATATCAATGTAGTTACTCGCGGAGGAGCTAAAATAGGGGATGATGTTGTTCGACAAGAGCCAACACAAAACCAATGGGTGAATAATAACGCCAAACCAAGGAAGTAGCTCGACGCACAGAAGGAGAAGGAGATATTTAAGGAAGCCATAAAATAATTCCAGAAGGAGTACATTATGACGACTTCAACTGCGCAACAAAGTAAGGAAGCACCAGAATTTGAAATTCCTCTGTTATTGGATCATACCAATGAGATATATTCCATGGGACAAGTAAGTACATTTAAAGGCTTTTTGCAATCATGTGTAAAAGTATTAAATGATCCATCACCTGTGAAAATATTGCAAAACATCTAGAAAAATGTAGTATAGAGAAGGAAGGAAAACGAGAACCAAAAACAGTTAATCACCTACATACAAGAAGAAGAACCATTAGGGATTTTATATTGAACGCCAACATCGGAGATTTCAACATGGGAGATATCATACTAGATATAAAATCTGAAGTTAATGTATTACCAAAGAAGACATGGCAATGCATAGGAGAGCCCACATTAGGATATTCACTTGTTCAATTGAAACTGGAAAACCAACAAAGATTCCTACCAATTGGTAGACTGAAAGGAGTGACAGTAGACCTAGATGGAGTGTGAACTAAAGAAGATTTTGAAGTCATTGAAATAGTGGATGGCACAACACCTTACCCAACGTTGCTTGGTCTCGATTGGGTGTTTGAAAACCAGGCCATAATCAACTTGAAGACCCATAAAATGACATTTGATTCAGGAGAATGCAGGTTCATCACACCATTATATCCATCGGAAGGGGAGAGGTTCATAAAACCCACTTGTCTAGACTTAGAGGAAATCAACCAGTTGTACAGAACAACTATGTGCGATGAAGATTACGTAAACCCAACTATAGATAGAATACTCAGTTGGAAAAGCATTACTTCATGTGCAACAGACTCAGACACTGGTTTAGAGAACTGGAAAAAAAGTCTACATGAAGTGTCCACGAGAAGATGTGAAAGAATAGACCACGCAATAAGATGGTTAGGCACAGAAATAAGGGAACCACCCAGTTTCCATGGAATAAACGATTTGGAAACATTATTGGCACAGTATGAAGATGAAGTTTCAGAGAACCAAAGATTGTTAGTACTATATATATCACTCAAGGCCACACCAGCAAGATGGTGGGGCGCACACAAAGAGACAATCACAGATTGGTACCAATCTAAGAGGTTACTGTGCATAAGGTTCGGCGCAGAACAGAAAAACAACAAGCAGTAGAAGTATGATGGACAAGCGGCACCAGCGGAACACTTGGAGGAGTACAGAACACTGTGGAAAATGGAACTCCAGAGGAATGGCCTCATCATTTTATACACACCCTGAAGGGCATACTAGAGAACTGGTACACAGACCAGGAATTGCGCAAGGGAACTACGACCTGGATAACATTGCAATAGAATTTTATAGTCACCTTCTCATTTGAGCATGAGAACCCCAACATAGATGCCACTCTTAAACAAATAAGAGGCGTGATATTCATCAAAGAACTAGAAGTAGAACTTATCACAGAAGAACAACAGTGAAACAAATAGACAGTTAAGTAAATGTTGTCATGTTACCATGTGAAAGAGGAAGCACCGAATGAAGAYGACTCGCACGATATTCAGATCGAAGAAGAAGAAGGTGAAAGAGAAGTAGAAGGACCRCCTATCGAATCAAAAGACATTTCCGCGTCGATCAAGGTAAAGAAATTCAACATTGGGACAACTGAAAATCCCAAAATGGCCAGGATTGGAGACTACTAGGATGAACAAAYAGTGGAAATCATAACAGAGTTATTGTGTGAGTACAGCGCCTTGTTTCCCACAACATTCATAGAGATGAAGGGTATATATGGAGAGCTAGGAGAAATGAAGATACCACTCAGACATGAAGCAAGATTGATCAGACAGCGACCATATAGATTGAATCCGATATATAAGAAGAAATTCAAAGATTAGATCGATAAGATTCTCGAAGCCAGAATCATAGAACCAGTCGAAGAATCAGAATGGATAAGCTCGATGGTAGTCCAGGACAAGAAACAAGGAGAGATCAGGATATGCATCGACTTGAGGAAGTTGAACGATGCATGCCTACATGACTCATTCCCTACACCTTTCATGGATGAAGTGTTAGAAAATGTAGGAGGATGTGAAGCTTACTCATTTACTGATGGATTCTCGGGCTACCATCAGATCAAGATAGCACAAGAAGACTGATACAAGACCACATTTGTGACAGAATGGGGATCCTACTAGTACACAGTCATGTCATTTGGACTGAAGAATGCACCGGCAATATTTTCCAGAGTAGTCATTATTGCGTTAAAGGAATTCATCCACAAGTTTCTCTGTAACATCCCCAAAAATAAATTATTTTTAAAGTCTAAAATTTCTTAGGAAATTATTTTCGTTTTTGGTAAATTCGAAATTGGAAAACAAATTCCATTTATGGCAATTCCAAATTTCGAATTTAGTTAATTGTAATTAATGATTATGACTGTTGGGCAGAGATCTGATTTGACCCAACTAACTACTTGACTATGACACTTGTATGAAATAAAATATTTTATATTTATTGTTGATGGGCAAATGGAACAGCCAGGTTAAAATCAGTTAACCATGACTCCATGAGTGGGGAACATGTTGGAACTACCTCGGGGATGATTATTACAAGTGGAAAATCAGGAATTTGGCCATTGGCATCCCCTAGAAATCAGGGATTTGGAAATCTGTGAAAAATCCCAAAGGAGGAAAAGACCTAGGAAAAAATTCTTTTGGCATATATAGCATATGGGAGGAGGCAGGATGTTGCCTAGTATGTTGGGGGGGAATAATTTATCTCTTGTTGTTATGAACACTACTTGCTAAGTGTGAGGCAAGGAGAAACTATTGAAACTGAAGGACTATTGTTGAGGAGGAGTTCTGAGTTCACCCTCATGGATTCATGGTCAGGCTAGGGGGTGAACAGGACAAGTGATTTGGCTGCCCTATTCTACGGTTGGGAGGAACTTGGTTGTTCCATTTGTTGTTCGGAAAATTGCTTAGATATTTCTATCTACTCCTTTTCATGTTCAATTCTTGTTTGAATTATTGATTGATAGGATGCATCTGTTTAAACCTGAATGTTTTATTTTGTTTAGTAAAAGTCTATTCAAATAGACTGAGTTGTAGAATAAACCCTTACTGGTTAACTGTAAGCGTTGAATAACAACTCTCTATGCATCTTGGTTGTGTATAGAATTTAATTATGGAAATATTAGAAGATATGTCTGTGATAAATGAAATGCCATTCCAACCCTGTGCAGGAATTCCTACCAATACGTAATACATATCCAGTTTGGTAAATAGACTTCAGACTATAAACGTCGAAGGAACCTGAAAGTAAACTTGGAATTTAAACAGTGCCGATACGTATAGATATATCGTTGTAAGTCATCTTCTTTAATTCTCAACGAATTGTCTAATGATTTACTACTGTTGGAATGCAATAAAGAAAGTATAATGCTCACAGTCTTATTGTATATCATTAGTAAGAGAATTCTGGGAATAAATTTGAGAACTTAGATGTAAGCATATCTATATATATATTATCATAAGCTAAATTCACAGGTAGAATTTGAAAGGGCTATGATGATTAGACTATCTTGATGTCACCCTAGAATAAAATACACTACATACAATAGGAAGCACCATGGGTACAATTTTACAGAGATGTATCTATAATTTACATATGCATAAATGGCTACACTGACAGCCTCAGACCCTTCTTAATTATATATTGCACAGATTCCATCAGTTGTTGGTAATGACAATGAAAACGAATAGTTCAACAGTCACCAGATGAAGTTCTGAAGTAAAATAAATAGTTCATATAGTCACAAAAACGAAACTCTAAAGTGAATTAAATAGTTCAGATAGTCACGAAACCGAAACTCTGAAGTGAAATAAATAGTTCAAGTAGTCATAAACAAAGTTCTAAAAGGAAAATGAGCAGTTCAGTTTGTCACTTATGAAGTTCTGGAATAATACATTACAGCAGTAAACGAAATGAACTGAAGGGTACACATCCATAACTTTTCAATTCAATACGCCTAGATCTATTGTAGTAAAAATTGAAAGTAAAGCTACAGGACTAAATACGGAATCAATCGAATTTCTCTACAAGATCCAAAATAAACTCGGAAGGGATCAAAACATAATTATTGTTCACATTGCTATTCATTCTAGAATTACTTATAGAATAGGTCTATTATTCATAAGGATGTGTTTGTATTCCCATATAAATCAATATTTTATTTTGAATAATGATACAGTCATGTTCGGTATATATCGTTCTTTCAGATATACATTATTAAGATTTAAATCCTTATTCCCTGTCRTTGAAAGTATAGATRCAGAGTTAAAGAATCGACTATCATTAAATGAATAAATCCCACCCACGGTGATAGCATTCTAAGGTTTGAATCTTATCAATCCTTAGAAGCCTAGGGCACTTCTCGAGAATGGCGAAATGAAACCCGAATACATTTTGTGCGTATGGAAAGGGTCGGCATCCAAAAATTTTGCATGGTCGAAATTCATGCAAGAAATTACAAATCATTATTAATCTTATTCGATAGAAATAAGACAAGTATAACTTAAAATAAAACGATTAATGACAGGAAGGGTTATGCAAAGTTGTAATTAACTTGCGACTGAGAGAGCCTGGTATCCTCTCCTGTCACATTGGGTTGAGAAAACGTCCCAGACCGAAGGGGAAGGTGGTCCAAGGACTTCCCGATGGGTACCCTTGCAACCATAGGGTCCCATCATTAGCATTAATCCCAAATCAATTAAATCAAAATATCTTCAGGAAAAGAAATAAACAAACAACATTAATAGTGAAATATGAACTGCATGGTTTCATGTAGTAAGAGAAGGTCAGATACATTATTCAAACTGCAAACATTGAGTTAAAATCTACAGTTCAATAACACCATCAAAATATAACTAGCACCGACTGAGAGGAGGTTTAATCAAAGAAAAAACACAGAGTCAACATTCTTGCCAAAGGTACCAGGCGTTGAATGATGATTACCATCCACAGATAATGATAATAACAGCAGGAAATTGCCTAAACCCGCAAATTGATTATTGACTCAAATTTTGTATGTGGTAGGGTATTTGGTTTGGAACTACAGAACCCCCAATTTTTTGTTTGTACCGAATGTAAAAACAATATTCTTTAAAGAGACATTACTTGCGTAAGAACCGGCTAAGGGTCTAGTGAGACCTACAATAGGGTGGGTTCCTTCTTCTTTTTTTAAATGTAGTGCAACATGCATTATATAGAGCGGGCCTTCAACCCCTAGACCAGAACCGTAAACAATGTAAGGGAATAATGAAACCTAAGAGTAGAAACGTATACGAAACAATGCTTGTGCAAAAATTCATTTCGAAGCAAGAATGTGGGAGGCCGAGTCCTTTCAGAAAGATTGAGAATAAAACAATAGTAAGAATCTACTTATCCAAGATCGGGAATAGTCCAGGAATTTATGAAAGAATAACGATAATGGAAAACTTAATTAAAGAAAAAATCATAATAAGAATTTACAGTAATAGGGTTTCTCCCACTGTAATGAAACCCAAAGGTTCTACTCAAATTTTAGATTTCAATAGCATCGTGAACTTACCAAGGAGGATGGATAGTGATGCTTTCTCCCACAGGGTAACATCCTCCAAGTCGACAGTCTTCCCGTTGAGAAAATAAAATGCAGAGCCATTTCGGAAGACTTCACAAATGACAATAGAAAAATCGATTAACCCTCTCTTACTACGCAGATTAAATGTTGTGATTACGAAGGTTGGTCTGGCCATGTGATGGGGCAGAGTTGGCGTGAATATATTGGAGGAGGGGTCAGGTGAAAACCATTGAAACTTGAACACACAGGACCTCCATTAATAACAGGTTCAAAGCTTTAACTCCTAAATGACAAGAAACCCTTCTTCCCATATCGAGAAAATGTGAATTTAAGAGAAGTCCTTTCGTGACACGACCAACTGGAAAAATTTGACTCTAATTGTTTTCATTTTAGTTAACATATCATTCAAATGAGATATCGTTCACTTGATACACAACTTAGTTAAGTAAGATTTAAATGAATGGTAGCATGGGGTTCTATTACCCAAAACCTTTGTGTAGATGGTGACTGGAAGATCATTAACCACCAATAATCATAGGGGAATCCGTTCGATGATTTGGGCCATACAAAGTAATGCCAAGTATCGTATATCAAGCCATTACCATTCTACTAAGGATATGCATTCCCAACCCCATTACTTTATGAATGGTATATGAATTTTGTTTCAAAGGTCGAATGAGATTGCCTTGTGTGCAAGTATAGAATTTATGTTTAAGGGAGAACTTAGGGCCATAAGTCCTAAGTCTAATATAATATATAGATATATATATATGTGAGTATTAGAATAGCTTGGGACTGAAGGGAAGTGTTAGAATTGTGGATATTTATTCACATAAGATTTATGTTCAAAGTGAATTAGGCTAGGGTAGGAATGTCATTGTTCATAGTCAAAACATAAGATATCTCATAAAGATTTATAATGGGAATAAACCTTACCTCCTCGTAGCTACGAATATTCTAAATGAAATTGGAGATTAATGTTCCATAGAAAAAACAATTATGGCAAATTTGAGGTACATTACATTCTCGAAGTATTCTTGGATGATTGGACAGTCTATAATTTGTTGAAAAAACATGTAGAAGTCTTACGAATAATGTTGGAATGATGTAGACAGTGCCAAATATCATTGAACATAAAGAAATGCATATTTGAAACATTGTTTGGGATACTATTGGGCCATATAGTATGCAAACAAGGTTTACTCGTAGATCCTGCAAAGATCACAGTAATTGTTAACTTACCAGCACTAAAAACAATCTGTCAGCTAAGAGCGACTTTAGGACACATAGGATACCACAGGAAATTTTTCAAAGGGTATGTGTGGATTACTACACCAATGGAAAAGTTGTTAAGAAAGGATACAAAGTTTCAGTGGAACGACGAGTGTCAACACGGCCTGGATACCCTGAAGGAAAAGATGGCCACCACACCAATACTAGTATTTTCGGACTGGGAGAAGACATTCCACGTACATGTAGATGCATCATCCATAGCACTTGGAGCTATCTTGGTGCATCCAGGAGAGGGGGATTTGGATCAACCCATAGCTTTTGCGAGTAGAACGCTATCAGAATCGGAACAAAACTACAACACTACAGAGCGAGAAGGCCTAGCTATGGTCTATGTACTACAGAAATTCAAACATTATTTATTGGGGAAACACTTTAAGATGTTCACAGATCACTCAGCCCTGAAATACCTATTCAACAAGACAGTGTTGGAGGGGAGAATATGTCGATGGTTACTGCTATTTCAATAATTTGACTTTGAAGTAATAGTTAAGCCAAGAAAATTGAATGCAGGACCTGACCACCTATCAAGAGTCACAAACGAAGAAGAACCTACAAATTTACAAGACAACTTCCCAAACGCACATTTATTTTCAGTCCATATCATTGATGAACACTTCGCAGATATCATTCAATACTTGAGCACAAGTACTGTTCCGCAACAATATAGCACCGCACAAAAGAAAAACTTGGTAGTCCGCATCGCCGACTATCAAATGATTGGAGGAAAGCTATACAAAATGGGTGCAGATAGCATCTTACGAAGGTACGTGTTAGAGCATGAAAGACCAAGAGTCTTAGCAAAATCCAACGAGGGAATAGTAGAAGGGAATTATGCAGGAAAAACTACCATGCATAAATTATTGCACGCAGGACTATGGTGGCCAACGATTCACAGAAACTCGAAGGAGTACTGTCAAAGATGAGATGTATGTCAACGGGTAGGTAAACCCAACAGAAGGGACGAGATGTCGTTAAGACCGTAGATAACATTGCAGGCATTCGATAAGTGGGCAATAGGCTTTGTGGGTCAGATCAACCCACCAGCAAAAAGAACAGGAGAAAGGTACACCATCATCGCGACAGAGTACCTAACAAGATGGGCGGAAGCCACACCAGTAAAGGACTACAGTGTAGAAATAGTAGCGCACTTTTTATTTGAACAAGTAATCACTCGATTTGGGTGCCCAATATTTTTGATGAGTGACCAAGGCATGCACTTTATAAATAGCACCATCAACGCTATGACTGAAGAATTTTAATTCCATCATCAGAAGAGCATACCATATCACCCACAGGCAACTAGCACAATGGAAGTATTCAACAAAATCCTAGAGAACGCACTGAAAAATATTTGTAGCGTCAATAGGGACAATTGGGACCTCAAAGTACCAACAGTATTATGGGCCTACAGGACTACGTGCAAAAAGTTGACAGGGAACACACCATTTAAACTAGTCTATGGCCAAGAAGCAGTAGTACCACTAGAATTCTTAGTACCAAGCTTGTGCATAGCAGCAATCACACATATGACAGAGCAAGGCGTGGTACAGGAGTGACTAAATCAGCTACTGACCATGGAGGAAGATCGTATCCTAGCAGGATTCCACCAACAAATTCAAAAAGCAAGGGACAAAGCTTGGCATGATAGACACATCAAGAAGAAAACTTTCACAGAAGGCAATTTAGTACTGATGTACGACAACAAGTCGTTTCAGCACCCAATAAATCTCAGGATGCATTGGTTAGGACCATATGAAGTAAAATCTATCACAGATGGAGGAGTTGTATAGTTGAGTGACTTATCAGGCGTATAACTTAGAGGAAGGATCAACGGGAGCCGACTGAAGTTGTACAAGGACCGTCGACCACCCACCATGCAGTAAAAAAAAAAAGTGTGTTAAACAGTACCAAAAGAGGCAAAGTGCGTCGAAAGAGCACACACATTTAGGAACACAAACTCAATGCGAAGACGCATAACGGCCATGTGAAAAGGGAAACAAGCAAGAAATGGAAAGACAGCAAAAAGAAGTACGAAAAGACAGAGTCATGCGGAATTAAAGGACGGAAAGGACCAATGGGACGCCACATTAATCACACGAACTAGAAGATGAAAAGGGAGAGTAATGGAAAGTACGAAAGAACCAGAGGTGAATTGAACCCATAATTAAGGAAGTGTCCTCAACAAGCTTCATGGGATATACCCATACAACACACGAATGAAGGAACAAAGAATCCATTTGTGAAAAGAGAATAGGCAGAGAGTGATAGAAGCTAAGGAGAACAGAGTTGCGTTCACATAGGTCACAGATACCATCCAAACTCATCGAGCGCTCCACATTCACCGCCATGGCACCACCAAAGAAATCAAAAGAAAGCCAGAGTGCCAGACCAACCAGGGTTAAAACCAAGTCACAGGTACAGTTGGAAGAAAGTGAACAGCAACCACTGGATATTGTCAATGTCGATGAAATCCCATCTCCAGACACAGCATCGGAGAACCCTACACCTATAGTGGAAGAAACCCAACAGCCAGCACCGGAGCGCACGAACATAGATAGACTGGAAGAAGTATAGGAGCCATAGAACCAGGATGTAGAAACCCTGAAAGAGGTGCAACCTGAGAACAACGAAGCACCTCTGAAAGTCAATGGAATGGCACCAAATCTGGAAGCAGCAATTGAGCCAGATGAGTCTCAAACGACCATATTAGACCATCCACTGGAAGGAACAGTAGAAGATGTCACGGGTGGGTCAGAATGGTATTTTGAGGAACAATCGGAAGAAGTTGGAACTTCAAGCCAACCACCACCACCAAATAAAGACAAGATGTAGGTACCCAGGTCACCTCGCAAGAAACCTCTCGCAACAATCATTCTACAGCATATACCAAATGGGGTATAGGTAGGACTAGACCTGCTGGGCCATATAGGGAAGCTTAAATACTCGAACCACGATGTCGCAGACACATAAACATTTATGGAACTTGTAAAGAGGGTATACTTAGATACTGTGGGCACGAATCGGCTTGGGGAACCAATTGATCAGCCACTCCAATGGGCAACATGGTTGGAGAAAATAGGGATTTTAGGTTTGTTGGACCTACCACATTTTGGCAGAGGTCTGTACGCCAACGCATGCCACAAATAGTTGTTAGCAGTCACACATGGTGGGGACATATGGTTGGACAAACGCGTCTCGATAGATGTAGATATTATCGCGAGCATAACAGGATTTCCATCCCAGGACATGGATCCCGCATAGTTTATTGATGATAAAGCTAGGGAGAAAGCACTAGAAGAAGAGATGAAGAAGAAGTATGGTACCGACAGGGGGACATGAGGGATCATTATCAAGAGGATCAACGATGTCGCAACACAATTGGGCACGAAAATCTTAGCCTGTAAGGTGCTAATAAAATGTCGCAGGGAGGAAGTTTCGGTTGGAGTTGTCGCAGTTGTAGCTCAATGCGCCGAAGGCAGCACAGTGAGTTGGGCACTGTATCTCTTGAACTTGTTCCTAGATGACTGCAAGGATGTGCGGGATCTAGGAACAGAGTTTTACTATTCATGGTTAATCATTCTAATAGCCTTTATGGGCTGGAGAGAACCCAGGTATGTAACTTTCTGCACCAAACCCAAACCGAACCAGGGAGCAAGATACTTATTATTGAGAGCTACGTCGGATGCTAAGTACAAAAGGATGAACGGATCCATATTTGAAGGATACCTACGTGACCTGCAGGAATTCATCTCCAACATGTGGAGAATCACACCACAGGTTGTCGTGCGGTTTAGGTACATCGCCAACTTCAAGGCCACACGACACACAATGTGGATACAGGCATGGAAGGATCCTCATAATAAGTGGCTACAAATGTGCTATTGTATCACAGAGGGAGACATCGACCTGATGATCAAAGACTAGGAAGATGAATGGTTTATTCCAGTCCTCACCCAGGATTTTCCAGAAAGAATAGCAGAAGAAGAGGCAGGGTAGGGAGAAACGCAGCCTCAGGAAATCCAAGTGCCCAAGAAACGAAGGACGGGCCAGAAAAAGACAAACTAGACAGACGAAGGGACAACTAAGATAGGGACCCAGAAGGGGAAGAAGGAGAATACGTAGTTGGCCAAAGAAAAACAGAAATAGGGAGAGGCCATGCAAGGGACCACAGCAAGTCCCAGCTCACAAGAACCAAGGGGAAATAAGAGGCCAACCACTCAAACAGGAGGAATGTGCAATAAAACGAAGGCCCAAAGAACACCTCTAGAGTATACGATCACGGATGACAATGGGGAAATGATAGCCCGAATGGTAGCCGAGGACTTTGACCATGTTTCACACCAAAAAGATAGGATTCAAGAGGATTTGGCAGACATGCGGCAGTTACTCAAGCAAATCGAGGAAATANTAGAGTATACGATCACGGATGACAATGGGGAAATGATAGCCCGAATGGTAGCCGAGGACTTTGACCATGTTTCACACCAAAAAGATAGGATTCAAGAGGATTTGGCAGACATGCGGCAGTTACTCAAGCAAATCGAGGAAATATAGACAACAGACAACAGCAGGGGAACAGAACCATTAGCATCACAGATAGAGGAAAGAATGGAAGAAGAAGAACATGATCCAGTCCATACAAGACTTCATCCGAATGCAACATTCCACATCACACCCAATATGTTGCGCATGGATGAGATCATGGGGAAGACACCCCTAAAGGACTTAAGCCAAATCCAACTGGTGTTGACACGGATGTCATCCAGGGCACTACACAAGCTGCAGGTTAGCATAAACCATGAGGTACAGTCTCGTGCACGCAAAGACTTAGCCGAATTGCAGTAGGCAATAGAGAAGTCGGACGTGCTGGAAATAATCTATGAGCAGGCTAAGCTTGAAACCCAAGAGGAAAGGGAGCGTAGGAATGGATTGGAACAAAAAGTCACAGGAACATACGAGAGGATTCCAAAGAATGCACAAACGGAGGAAATCACAGCGGAAGAAAAGATTGATCAAATTACGCAGAAAATCGATCAATATCAGAAGGAGATTGAGAGTGTCATAGAGCATCTCACACCCACTACTCCACCATTAGTGAAGGAGCAAAGGAAGTAGGAAGCAGTAGCGCAACTGCAAGAGATAGAACAACAATTCTGCACAGCAGTCGACTTGTTTGATCAAGCAGCACATATTTGGAAAAATTTAGAGGAGGATCAATAGGTCCAAAGGGGGGATAAGGAATAAGAAAGGATCAACGTAGCGATCCAAGACCTCAAGCAGAGGAAGAAGAMAATGGCTATCATAAAGTGTGTCAAAGGGGCACAGGACATGAAGAAACTRTAAACAGAACTCACCATTGCGCAAACACAGAAACAAGAGCGACAGGCTCAAATRGAACCACTACGAGATCAGGTAGCAGAAGTCCTGGCACAGGCAGAGGAAGCCAAGACACAAATAACACAGACTCAAGAAGAATGCACAGAATTGGTCAGTGACGAATTTGTAGTCCATATAGTGGAAACACTCAAGGCGAAGATTGCGCAGGTGCATACACATGCAGCAGAGCTCAAGGAAAAGTTCCAGGCAATCACCAAGGAGATCGAGGAAGCACACGGGACGAGCCACATGTCAGTGTTGGGGGGCTATTGGAAGCAGGTTGAAGCAGAAAAGTAAGGCATTTTTGGGAAAGAAAGTGTGCACAAGAAAAGCGACAGCTGGAAGGAAGCACAGCACGTGCGCCATGCAGGGAAGACCTAATGACGATAGGGTTAGGGTTTTGGTAATGTATTGTAAACGGGTGAAGAGCCAGAAATTTATAAATATAGATACTTAGGTATCATAATGGGTTAGTATATAGACTTAGGTATTGTTGGGTTTTTGGTTATCAGAAAGACTAGTTGTTATTATAGCAAGAAGTATTGTAGTGAGTTGATATGTGATATTTTGTTGTATGATCTATTTTGTATAATTTGTTGACCTAGAGAGGATGAGGGAGGGTAGAACTTGAGGGTTAGGTTACAGGCTAGGGAGCCTGGTACAACCTAGTCCGCCTCATATGGATCTTACCCAACTGTGAAGGATTGTAAGGCACACAGTGTTGTAGATGCGAAAATACTATAATAAAATATCTGAGAGCCAAATCTTTGTGGACGTATCCCAAGAGGGGGTGAACCACGGTAATATATGTGTTATGCAACAAATGCATGCATCTCTTTATTGTCTTCATTTGGTATTGATATGCTTAAATGAATGTGTTTTTACATTTCCTGCATATTCGCAATTGACAGTAGATTGTGGTTACAAGTTATAATAATGGTTCAATATTTCATTCTCATATCTCACAATCAATCCTAGGCTGTAAACACCTGATTCTTACAACCACCCATTAAAGCTATCTCGGGTGAGACTGCACAACGCATTCTATGTGTTGTGTTTCCTTCTAGTTTACCAATAGGGCCGATAGTTTTAGAGGATTTGTTGGAAACCAGAACAGACATGAACCCTGGGTCAATATAAACTCAGACAGAGTAGAAGAATAGTAGCCAACACCTAATCTTATTGAAGTTGTCTTACATATTTGGATGACTTAGAACTGTGTTTCAAGAAAATCAGTAGGTTCATGGGGTATTTGGTATTAAGTTCTTCAGATGTCAGTCGATGTTTTCATAGATTAAAATTTTCTTAGTTAGTGATGGATCAAGTCAATTTTAGTCTACATCTTGGAAGATGATATAAAAAAAATATGTAAGATGAGCTGATAGAATTCAATTCAGGCAAAGAAATGTTTTAAATGAGGCTCAAACTTTCATTAAAAAAATGTTTTTGCAATTTTTTCTCTTCCAACCAAATATGAAAATTTCACCTCCAAGATAGGAAAACTATAATATTTTGTGGATTATGAACTCAACACAACTCTTAGACTCCATTTCTAATATCCACAACTATGAAAACTTGTAGTTTGACTCCCTCGCCAATGAAGAACGTCATAATATATTGATCATGAACACATTGAAGATTGCATTGAAGCTAGGTTTCCAATCACCCATGGGGAAGTTCATTTCATGCTCTCTACAATACAAAAAAATAATAATTGGTGTTTTCATAGTGAAGGTATCACCGTGTGAAACTAAATAATCCCTAAGGTAAATGAATAAGCTTGAGACTATTTTCCAGGTTTTCTAAGTATTTTTTTTAAGAAATCACACAAAACCCTTTTACTTGTTCAAGGTTCCACAAGAGGTCTTCTAAATTTTTTAGTCTTTACAATTTGCATGGTTTTTTCTTTTAACTTCAAGAAAATTCCAAACTTTCCATTCTTGCAAAAGGTTTGTATTCCTAATATATCACGATGTTATACTTAAATTCACTATATGATACTCAATTGGTTTTGCAAAAAGGTTTTGAAGCTATCCCTAATTATTGGAAAGAAATTGTTAAAAAGGGAAGATTATGGGATAACTTCTTGATTAAAACCCTAAATTTCTACATGGTAATAGAAACAAGAAATGGTAATTACAGAAAAGGCCCTATAAATTAAAGTTTGGAGAACTAAGATTGGGGATTTTTCCCTCATCGAAAACTAGAGTCTATTTTACTCTAAGGAGAAAGCATCCTCAATTGATTTTGCAAAAAGGTTTTGAAGTTGTCCCTAATAATTGAAAAGAGATCATTCAAAAGGGAATATTATGGGATAACTTCTTGATTAAAACCCTAAATTGCCACATGGCAATTGAAACAAGAAATTGTAGTTATAGAAAAGGCCCTATAAATTAAAATTTGGAGAACTAAGATTGGGGGTTTTGTTAGTAAATAAACATTCATACTAAACCTCATAAAAAAGAGAAGACGGATTTAAACAAGAAAGTAAATGACAAACACAATACACAGATATTTTACCCTGGAAATCCAAATGGGAAAACTAGCATTCCTTGAGTGTCTTGCTCCTTTTTGTCTTATTCATTCAATGAATAAAGAGTTACATGAATAACCTTGGTCTACACCTAATACACAATATCCATCATACTTGTAACATCCCAATTTGATTATTTGATTTTCATAGTTGTTAATTTAAATTTAATTAATTATTAAAATAAATAACTATTTTTATTATTTTATTATTAAAAAGTAGGTGAAGTAATTAATGAAGGGATAAGGCTATTGGGGAATTAATGAGGGGGATGAGGTAGTTGGGGAATTGAATGAGATGGGAGGATAAGGAAGAGAGGAGGGGACTTGGAGAATGGTCTCATTTTTGTTTTGGAAAATTCTACAAGAGGTGAAAGAGGTGGGGGAAAATGGAGAGAACGGATTGTTTTGGGAACTCTCATAGGGCACTGATGTTGTTGAGAACTTTGGGCTTGGGGACCAGGAAACCGCAAAGATTCATGGATCTAGGGAGCCAGAGAGGTTGTTCCTAGTTAGTTGGGAGGTTAATATTCAGTTGGGCATTTTGGGAAAGCACAAGAACAAGTGAACTAGGGGCTGAATCAACCAAATATGTAGGTGGAGGTATGTATTTTACCAGTTGGTCTGTCATCCTAATGTTGTTGGTATTATGTTGTTAGTATTAATATGTTGATATGTTGTTGTTATTATGATGTTGCTAATGTTTTCATCATGTTGTTATCATTAATATGTTGTTGTTGTTGTTTATTCCTGGTATAAGAAAATAATGAAAGAAATTATAAACTAAATTCAATCATTTTAGTAGGAGATATTAGAAAACATTTATTATTTTGAGTCCTGAAAAATAGTTAGGCTCTACATATGGTATCAGAGCCCAGTTTCAAAACTGAAACCTAGGGCCTACCCACCTAAGACAGAAATTTAGATGTGATGTCCTAAAATGAGTTGAAATAACCCTGAAATAACTCTTATAGAGAATACAAAAAAATAAAACTATGAGAACTTTGAATTAGGTGAAAGGTAGCAGGAAGGAGTTCTGCAAACCTATAACATTCTGCCATCTATGTTCCAGCCACAATAAATTGTTAACATAAATACCTTTTCACAGGGTCACCTTTGACTCTATTACCCAAATTAGACAGCCACCTATAAATTTCAAAGATCATCAAGATGATGACTTTCTTAAGATGTAAACAAACAAAAAAATGCAATACCATAAACAAAGAATGCAACAATATATACAAAAAAAAAACAATGCAATAAAATAAACAAAAAAAAAATATTGGGTATAGACCAAATCTCTAAGTCTATGAGTTAAGCACCAAACAACAAGTCAAGCACCTAACGTATCCACAGTCACCACCAAGTATCAACACCAAGCCTAAGAATTAGCTCGACACATAAGAATCAAGTCACAAGGGAGGAGAAGTGGCATTCATTTTGCACAACACATCAAAATATATTAAGGCCCGAGGCCCAACCTCTATTCAATTAAATCGCCCAAGGCCCATCCTCTCTTCAATTTTACCAATCATTTGCTTTGCAATCCAACACAACATACAACATCAAATCAACACCGAAGACCAAGCACCAGACACCAAGGAATATCCCACAAGAGGCAGTATTCTTATGCACTACGCGTCAAAACATATTGGGCCCGAGGCCGAATCTCCAAGTCCACGAGCTAAGAGCCAACATAACACACATAGCACCAAGGGAAACCCATCCAGATATCTCCCAGTCATCATCTCCAAGGCCATTCTTCTCACTCAAGTAGATCAACTACAGTCCCTAAGATTTGACTCCAGAGAATACGAACCATAGATGCCATTAAATATGAAATCAGCAATATCCAACGAATAGTCGAGACTTCACTCCAACTATGAGTAACATCATAAAGATCCTTGATAGTAGTTTCAATATACACAAGACTGAAGGTGATTGGAATCATACCAATCTAGGAATCCAGCATGTACTGACCCAAGTGTTGTTCTTGAGTTTATGTTTTAAGGCTATAAAACATACCGTCAAGGCATCCGTAAATGATTTAAAGAAAAGATTTGGAATTAAGGAATAAAAGAAAGATCAGAACAGATTCAGTTTTTCAACTGTCTCTGTCTTGCTTCCTGTTGCTCTTGGATGCTAATGTCTCGTTCAATAGCATCCCATGTTCGTTCTAACTCATCCCTATTAGTCGTTGTTTGTAAAATAGTATTAAATAAGCTTAGGGCAATGCTAGTTTGGTCCTGAAGGCCTCGTTCTACGTTAGGTTGTCTGCTACTAGGGACAGTCATGGATGATAAAGTTTAAAAGGTTGATAAATGGGTTTTTTTTTTAATCAATTGGTTACTTCAGATTTCCAAAAATGAGATTAATGAAAACAACTTTTAAAATCTAAAACAGTAATGTAAAACACATTCAATGTCGTTTCCTGGTTTCATAACAATTTTGAAATTATAGACAACAAAACACACTTCAGGGAAATATAAGGCTTTTATCAAGAAAGAATCTTATATTTCAATTAAATATGATGAAAGAAAAACAAGATTTCTAACAGAGTTAAGTATTAAGGAACAAAAGGTTTTACAGGTCTTAAAATTACTAAAGCAATTTCAGAGGAAAGACTGTAAAACATTCAACATCCAAACCAATCTGAAATAATAAACAAAGATGCATATAACTTCAAATCAATTACTCGTTAGAAAACATTTAAAAGAAAATTTTAACAAAGCATGACAAACAGGGGAAGACACATAGTTACGAAGTTGCAGGATCCAGAATCTCGTTTGTGATTTATATTCCGATGAAATTCAAAACTGATGTTACAAAAACTGGCTCTTTCCAAAATTTATGAAGCCCTTTCTCAGCCTTTTGAAACTATATTTATACATTTCTATCAAATTTTCTCGTTGGTAACTAACCAACTCCCTAATATTACGGTTACATAAAATAATGTCAACCGTTTACAATTTCTTTCAAAAATCTAATAAATAAAAACATTTAAAAAGTTTTAAATTTGC
>SNQJ01S0029737.1:60105-85840 GCA_010110895.2 Picea sitchensis | reverse complement strand
GTCAAATCAAACATTCACATCTTTGAGTTTGCCATAGTTTTTGGCCAATATGGTTATTTTTACAGACTGGGGGAAATAGAGTGTTACAGTAGGCCATGGTCAAAGAAGCGGTAAGTAAAGCATTTCGTTCTATGCCAGGCTTGGCACAGGAAGAGAAAGAGTCGGTCAAAGCTCAAATAGTGAAACTTGCAAATATCATCTAGCAGCTTCAGGTTAGAATAACATAATTGGAGGCCCAAACAGTACCAAGCACCCCACAGGAGGTGCATGACCAGAGGGAGGAGTCCACCAAGAACAAAGTAGTAAGATTAAGAGCCCTCGCCTCATAATGTAAACAACTAAGTGATAGAAACGCCCATACATATGAATGCCTCGTCGAGGATCCAGAACTAAGGAAGCTAGAAGCGTAGTTACAGGAGGCGCGGCAGCAAGCATTCTCGATGCAGGTGCAGATGAAGTTTCTCACCGCAATAGAAATAATGAAGAGATACCAGGAGCAGCGCACAGTACAGCAGCAAATCACTTCCCTCCAAGGTAAGCTAATGAAAGTAACGCAGAAGCTACAACCTATGCAGAATGAAGCTTGCAAGGTCTTCAAGGAGATTGATGGACAGGGCTCACAACTAGATCAAGTGGTTGCAGCAGTAGAACAACGCCTAGAAGGGCATATTATAGAGCAGATGATCCAAGAGCTCGTTGAGCAGGAGACTCAGGCGAAGCATCAAGTCGAGGCAGATCGAGTTAAGCTCGAGACTTTCGAAGCAGCATTGTCTGCACCTGAGTGACTCGGGATGAGTCACAGGTGAGTGTTGGGGGCATGTTGGCCCTCAACCAAGTTTTGAGGAAAGTTTGGTCAGATTTGACCCACTTTTGGACTTCAACATGTTGGTCGAAGAAGGAGCGCCCAGGCGAAGCTGAGATCGCAGATCTCACCGACTTTGAGGGTTAAGTGGACCCAGTAAAGGGTCCTCTAGGGTTTTGTAACAGGGTTTATGGGATGTTGGCCCATGGGGTTTTCCCATGTTTAAGCCTTATTGTAAGGGTTTGTATAATATAAATAAAGAAGAATGTATTGTAGAAAAGGGGATGAATATAGTTCTGTGTGAATAGAGTTTCTTTGTGCAAAGGAATGTATGGATGTGATTATGATTCTGTAGAGGGTGCAAGTGTTATGATATAGGGTTTTGGCTATGTGCATTTGACCTAGTTTTGGAAGGAGGATCAGGTGCTTAGTGCGCAAATCTCTTGTCTGGTGCGGAGCTTGACTCTGTGGCTTAGTACACAGGAGTAAATGAATGTAATATTCTGACAATTAATAAAGAGACGAAGTGGTTGGTGGACGTAGCCCCACACTGGGGTGAACCACGTATATCTGGTGTGACATGGTTTGTTTTGTGCAATGTTATCTCTGTTATGTTTTGCTAAGTGCTTAGATTAGGATGTGTAATGGATATGTATGTGTTGCTTAAATGTTTTGTGTATGGATGTGTATGTGTTTCTTATGTTAGCTCTGATCCACAATGCTAAGTGTTAAGTGTTTAAGGTGCATAATCTTTTGTTATTACTGCGTCAATCTATCTTTGACTATGTTTTGCGATGTTAATAGGGTTAATAAACTAATGCATGTCACTTCCTAAGCATTAGCAGAAGATCCTGCAAAGTGCTATTATCACATATCTGTGTCCCAGCCAGGTTACAGACACCTGCGTCCTGTAACCCCCCCTGCTTCTACCTCGGGTAAGACTTTGTCTTCTTCGCTGGTGTTGTCGAAAGGGTCGGTAGTTGGGGTTTTGTTGGTGCGTTGTTAAGCGTTGAACCCTGGGTATGCCCCTATGCCAACAATGTTCTAAAGAAGGATTCACGTCCTTCTCCATCATTAACAGGAGGAAGGAAATTAAATAAAGAGCGTAGAGAAAAAGAATCAAAATCAAAAATCGTATGGGGTACTTAGCAAACCCTGGATGCCCTTGTGTTTAGTGAGGGACGAGTTCCGCATAGCAGTGAATTATCTTTTGTTTTTGCATTATCTTATGTAAACAATTTGTAAGAATGTATTCTTGCAAATGGGAAGTAGTCAATTTAAGTTTTGGAAAGTCTAGGGTTGAGTTTGTCCCTTATATCATCTTGATGGGAGAAGGCTTGAATCATCTATTTGGAAAGCTCTGCATAAATAATTCCTATGTGTACCTCTGCTACGAGCTTTGCTTTGCTTGCAGTTTTTTTTTATTAATATAAATTACTATTAAATAAAAATAATAATAATAATAATAGCCAGAAAACCATAAAGTCGCTAAGGTGACTTTATTACACAAGTAAGCCTTATATTCTAACACATTGAATGTCATGGAACATGGAGAAAAATCAAACATAGTAGGGTTGCCCCTATGCTTCTTGTACTCAAAACTTGTTTGTGTGAGCATCTAGCAACGTTGAACTTCTACCCAAGTGATTTATTCATCTAATATTCAATGTCCTTGATCTAGTGCAAGGTAGAATTAGGCAACTTAGGCATAAACCATCGCAAATTGCAAAGCTTCACGATTGTGAGTAGTGCTCAAGAATGCTTAGCGCATTTTAGAAAGAAGAACAAATGTGCATGAAAGTAATTCAACAAGATATTGCAAAGTGTACAACTTAATACGAACAAATAGTCACAATAAAGATGCATAATCGATTGTCACTGATGTTTTTGGGTATTTGGCTAGGTCCATGTCAACAAGTGCTCAGTTCAAATCCACCTGAGTGAGGCACACTAGTCTAGATGACAAGTTTACTAGGGATGTCATCCACGAATGTGGGGAAGAATCCATTAGATTTTCCCATGAGGTCTTCCTTGGAAAAAAAAATAACGATGCACAATAATAGAATATACTTAACAATGAAATGCAGTGCAAAGTAAATAAGAATATACTTTCTTGTGTTGTTATGCAATAAAGAATAAAAAATAATCCATAATTCAAAGAAAATCTACATGACAAAAGATATATGTTTGAAATTTGTACACTTGTTATCATTGTTACAAAGTGTGTTGCAAAATGATCATTATCATTGTAATAGTGTGAAGTAATTATGAACTATTAGTCTTGTGAAAGAAGGTTGTGGACACTAATTGTGATAATGCAAGAATGAAAATAGAATACATCATAAAACATTAAAATGATTACTGACAAATGAACTACTATATAATCTTTATATATGAGTAAAGTGATTATTGCTTTAGTGAAGGTGGTCTTGGACAACAAATGTTGGGTCTTATGTTCAAAGTTTATCATTATTTCAAGGCACAAAATCAGAGTGGCTTAAGCATGCATTGATTCCACTAAGTTGATTGTCGACTTATGCAGGATCATCCCAATGACCATGTCCACTTCAATCACCTTATGTGTCTTTTGCAAAATCAACATCCTTCTCTTGTTGCATTGTCATGTTTTATCTTCGATCTTCTTTAATAAAATTAAGATGAATTCATTACCTTAATTAATTGATTGGCCACTTTCTCAAAAAATGCAAACTTACTTTTTCAAAAAAATGCAAGCTCCCAAATTTTTAGATCATCTTAATTAGCCAACTCTTCTTCAAAATCAAAAGCATTCCACTCTTTATTTTGATTTTAAGATCAACTTTGATGATTCCACTCTTATCATGATTTTAAGACCAACCTTTAAAATTCCACTCTATCATGATTTTAAGATCAACCTTGATAATTCCACTTTTTATCATGATTTTAAGATCAACATTGATAAATGCAAGAATGTGCTCCTTGATTTTAAGATCAACCTTGATAAATGCAAGAATGTGCTCCTTGATTTTAAGATCAACCTTTGATAAATGCAAGAATGTGCTCCTTGATTTTAAGATCAACCTTGATAAATGCAAGAATGTACTCCTTGCCTGACCCACCAATGGGATCCTTTCATTTTTTTTACTATCATTTCAAAATCAACTTATGTTAATTTTTCAATATTTATCCATTTCTTCTATTTATAGAGATTTTAAGATCAACTTTAATGCAAAATGTACTCCTTAATTTTTAAATCAACAATGATTTTAAGATCAACTTTAATGCAAAATGTATTGATAAATGCCCTTGATTTTTAAATCAACCTTGATAAAATGTAAATCAAATTTGATAAATGTAAGAAAGCACTCCTTAAGTGACACACCAATGGAGTCATTTTCATTTTCTTTACTTCCCATCATTTCAAAATCAACTGAAGTTGGAAAATAATTTTTCACTATTATTAATTTCTGCATCATTTCAAAAAATCAACCTTGATAAAGAAAGCACTCTTTGAGTGACACACCAATGGAGTCTTTTTTCATTTTCTTTACTTGCCATCATTTCAAAATGGACATAAGTTAATTTTTCAGTATTATTAATTTCTTCATCATTTCATAATCAACTAAAGTTAATTTCAAAATGACTTAAGTTAATTTTTCAGTATTATTAATTTCTTCATCATTTCATAATCAACTAAAATTATTTTTTCAATAAATATCAATTTCTTCATCATAATCAACTAATCAACTGAAGTTAATTTTTCAATAAATATCAATTTCTTCGTCATCATGGATGTCAAAATTTACTTTATATACATATAATTTAGGTTTTACCTTTCCTTAATTTTTATATTTGTTTTAATATTAACTTATAAAAAATAATTTAAAAWTTTACTTTATATACATATAATTGAAAATTTAGGTTTTACCTTAATTTGTATATTTGTTTTAATATTAACTTTTAAAAAATAATTTAACAATTTACTTGATATACATATATTTGAAAATTTAGGTTTTTCCTTTCCTTAATTTGTATATTTGTTTTAATATCAACTTTAAAAAAATAATTTAACAATTTACTTAAGATTATATGTTCTAAGTTGAGCTCGAAAAGGGCATACTCGAGTAAAAACGAGCAGGCGCAAATATGGTCTAAGATATAATTAAGGATATATCAATATGTATCACACCAGTTCTAAGGTTCTTCTCTTAATTTTTATATTTTGTAATATTAATTTTTTTTAAATATCTAACAATTTACTTACTAACAAACCTTTCAAAATTATGTTATTTATTCTCAATTTACAAGTCATGCTTCAGTGGTTGACATATTGAAGAGTCCTTTTGAACTTTGTTTAAGAGTTTTAAACAAACATTTAGTTTTATAATGAAAATTTCAATATGATTTAAGAATTTTTAACCAAACACCACAGTGAACATTTCACTATGATTGTTTAATAGTTTCACCAAAGCACATTTAAAGTGAGCATTTCACAAAGTACATTTCAAGTTAACATCACACATCATTAATGTTGGTGATACATTTAAAGTGAACATCACACATTCACTCACAACACATTGACAACACATTGATATGATGACTGTATGAGTGACGTTAAAAATGCAATTAAACCAAAAATCTCTTCAAATATGCTAAATGGACTCCCTTCTTGAGTAGGCTTCTCTCACGATAAGATTTAAACCTCACACCGTTGATGGCTGGTCACTGTATCTTTGCACGTTAATATCTCTCATTCATTTATATATATTTTATATATATGCAAACACCTTGCTATTACAATTCAGTGCTTATTGAATGTGATTTTTTTTAATGAGAAGATCTTAAACACTTCTCACAAACAAATTGTGTGATCATTCAACTGAAATTTTATTTAACAAAATGTGGAAAATAGCCCTTAATTTAGGGTTTGGTATCAAAGTGACCTTGTAAAAGTAACTAATGTAAAGCCTTTTGGGCTTTGCAGTGCAATGTAAAAATATATATACAATAATACAAGTCTGGATATGCAGAATGATATATTATTTGTATCAATATATAATACAAAGGAAGGAGTTTACCCAACTGTTTAACCTAATAATAATACAAAAGAAGCACTTTGCCCAACTCTTTAACGTAATAGTAAAGAGTGGAATGCTTTATTGATCAGCAAGACCTCGAAATTTTTATAACCAATGCCCATCAACAGAGCCTTTCTAAGAAAACGCAAAGCCTAGCCCTGTCACCTTATTAGTTAGTATAAACTGGCATCCTTCCAACCTTGTGTGCGTAGAAACAATAAAGAACTTCACCTTAGTTACGTGCCATGAAGAAAACATTCCTAGAAAAATCAACTGGTTCCTTCGACCATTAAGTCCTCCACTTGGCATTTAACTACAAACGGCTTCAATGGCAACGCCCTTTCTAACCCCTGGGCATGGATCTCCACCGAAAATCTTCTCAGAAACGCTTAACGAGCACTTTCGTAGCCCCATGCATTTCTGCAAAATAAGTAGTTAGTCAGTTAAATTCTTCTAATATGCACAAATACAAACAATGAAGCTAAATCAAGCCAGAGGGACTACACCTGAAGAGCACTTGGTAATCAATTTTAATAATTATTGATAGATGAACAAAGAAGAAACAATCCATGCAAAGTCTAGGGTGAAACAAATATGATGGATTGCAGCTTGTTTTCCAATAACTAATCATAAGTTGTCCCCATAGATCCATACAAAAACCATATATAGATACTGTAAAAACCGATCCAAGGAGATATAATCCATCATTATGGGAGAGATGGGCCTCCTGACAATTGAAGAAGTCAACTGAATCGTATAAAGCCACCCTCAATAACATATACAACCCAAGCAACAATGAAAGGCAGGGTACACGGTTCTATCTTAACTGCTGTTGAAATTTTTAATTCCTAAAGATGTACTTCAAATATGCAGAATAGATATAAGAGAATCAGCAATCAACACAAAAACTTTTTTTTAAATGTCTCATCATTTACAGCACCAATATCATGTGACCAGGAGTTCAAAATTGGGGAAAAGAGGGCCTTACCGTGGTTAGAAAAAATAATTCCTACAATTTCGGCTTGAATACATTAAGAATAGCCATAATTGGGTTCGCTGTTAAAACATTTTGAGACACAAGTGGCACAGTCTGTAGTTTATAATAAAAAGTAATGATTGTTATCCATTTAATTCTACATACCACTATATACTTTACAAAAACAAATATCCAACAGCTGCAATGGTAGGTATTCCAAACTACAGTGGACTTCTCCAGTAGAAGGAAAGGAGCCTTATACCTAATAGTATGCCCCCTTATGCAGTGGACTGCTAGGGTGTAAGCGAAGGAGTTCACTGCTAGGGTGTAAGCAAAGAAGTTCACTTAATTTCATGCCCAATTTTAACTCAACTACACCGGATAGACAGTGTTGGGAAATTTTACATGAATGTGACCTTTATTGTCGCAGAATGGTAATTTTCCCTACTTAACAGAATCTTTAGTTTGTGAAAAAACTAATTGACAAATACTTTCAAGGGTAACTACTAGCACGTCCTTTTTGTCCATGTTCAAAACTGCAATAGGGGCAAGTGCGTTGATACCAAAACTTAGACACCAGTGGACACCAGTGTATGGCTAAATACTTCCAACATTGTATACCATTTTCCAGGAGAAATTCAGTTTTTGTTGGTTGTGAGGTTGTACATGGACAGAATTAATCAGTGCTAAACACAAATTTAACGGTGACAACCTTGAAACACTTCGTCAACATGTTATGGCAACCCTAAGAAAATAGTGCATCAAAGGATATGTACGAACAGCAAGATAAAATCCCTCCTAGTGAGATGAAGCACACCAAAATACGACTTAAAACCTATCTCATGTGCAGGTGAAGAACTTGCTATAAATCAAATACCTGACAAGAAATTTGTAATTACCACTCACTATCTGTAAGACCACAACCACTGTATTGTAGCAAGTTCTAGTAAACATGCCAAGGAAAGAGAGAACCTGATTATAACTGTTATCACAGAAGAAAGTAAAAGAAGTCTAAAAGGATGTCGTATACTATGCATTTTCGTGTGCAAATCCTGAAGTAGCTGTGAGCTGCATAGGTTTCAGTATATGCTCTCTCTCTCTCTCACACACACACATTTATGTTTGCAAATGCATGCATGTCTCAATGGATTGGCATATGCATGCATGTGTGAGTGGATTGGCAATAGCAAACGTTGCTGCCTGCCATTATGTTTATATACACACACAAGTACACAAGTTTCAGAAAACTTTGCCAGATTTTGGAAAGTACTAACCTTTTGTATAGTTGCAACTGAATTTGGAGAATGGCAGTCTCCTTGTTGGAAACTTCCACATAATCCCTGTGGAGTTCCAAAACTTGCAAACTTAATGGCCGAAATCCGTTGTCCTTTGGAACATTGAAGATGAACCTTTGGTATGTGTAATTTCTGTACTTGGTCAGTACTCTCAAGGCGCCAAAAGTTGATAGATTGGGAATGTGATTCAGATACATGAGCACACACACTATCTACAGATCTTGTAACGAGTGAAACTCCAGAAGGGTTTCCTCCGATTTCCTCAAAGAGCACCAACGTATTTCCTGAAGGTTGCAGCCACGATCGAGGAACATGGTACCTAAAACCATGAAAGATTTTAGTGTTCAGATCATCTCAAATTCCTTCCACCAGTTTTAACCACTGTTTAGAGCTCATAGAAACCACCCTTAATGTTAAAAACTTGAAAGAGTGCAGTTCATTATTTATAAAAAACAGCATCGATTAAAAAATTCTTGCATCAAACTACAAATCACACACCAGCGCTGAGAAGATTGGCCACAATTCGTGTCACATTTGTGAGGTCGGTAAGTTCCTTCATAAGAACATCCATCTGAGCAGACACCTTCCGCAAGATATGAAGGCCAGTACCGTCCAATGCTCTGCCCATTTACCCAAGCTTGGCCTTTTCCCATGGAGCTTAAATCCAATCCTAATGGATCTTCACCAGCTGGTGCATCAAACTCGGCCTGTACATCAGATAAATTCAGACTTTGTACAAATAAACTTAGGTAAAATCTTTATCTTACTCATTTTTTTCCATCCCAAGTATAACCAAAAATACGTTGCCACTACCAAATCTAGTTCCCACACTTCATGACCATTACCTTATACCACCTTAGAGGCTGGCTTTGAGGAACAGCTACACCTTTCATCCATTCAACAGTGTTATCTCCACTGGTGTGGAGATTCATTGTTTCACCTTTCAATCCAATCTGCATGCATAAAATAGAAAGAATAAAAAATCCTATATCAGGCATGATGAAACCAAAGATGAAATTATTCTTCGGAGAATTTATGATAGATATTTAGAATCGGTACATTAATTATCTAATCTTTAAGGGTTCTAAGGTCCAGTAAGTCATCCCCAAAGCCACATAAATAACTTTCATTTGCTTAGATATCAAGAATGTAGGACTCGGTTACTGCAGAATCTCAATGAGAGAACAAGAAAATGCCTTTCCCATGTTCATTGTCTTAAAAAGCAGTCACAGGCAATCAGATATTGCTGTAACATTGGGCAGTTATCTACTGTTGCCAAACTATGATCCTAAACATTCCGACAGAGTTTCACCTTTGATGACTGATCTCTTCTGTTTCTATAATTCTCCAGAAATGTCATTTCAAAATGTGGAAATGCAGAAAACAAACTGGGATTGGTAGGAGAAACATAGACATAAGTTTGGCAATAAAAGATCTGAATACTAGAAACAAAAACTGATGAAGGGGATGGCATGACATTGTACAAGTACAGATTCTCCTTAAAAATAGTTTTTCCTCATTTTTCCAGGCACCTGAACAACAACAAATTATTTGTTTTGTCTAGAATCATGATGTGTATATCCCTGTAATCCTACAATAACTATATGCTTGTGTTTCAGTTCACAAAAACACCATCTAAACTATAAGAAAATAACAGAAAAGGAAAGCTTCAAGTTAAAACAGCCCTAACCTGATATGACCACCTTTGCGAGGACAAGTCCCGTGTTCCATCCTTGAAACCACTCAGGGTTATTGGACCAAGGACTCCTGCATTTGCCATCTCAAAATGGGGCCCAATATTCTTTAACCACAAACAAAGAAACTCTTTGAGTAAGTTCAGAGGAGAGGTGTAACAGTAATAAGTATTTATACACCATCCATTTGTGAATTGCCCTATTAAACAACCAAGAAGTAAAATCTAACTATCAAACAGTTCAACCTTAAGCTATACACAAAGGTTTTTCTCACTTGTTTGATATCTCCCCAACAAAGACTAAAAGGCAGGGAACATAATCAGGCAGCAGCTTAAAAGGTTCTGAAACCAACCTGTAGACCAACAGTCATACTCAAGAGAGAAATTTTGTTTGTTCCAACATTTAACCTAACACCAGATGAAAACCTCACTTTCGGGTTCTCTTTTCTTCCATACTGGCTCCCTGCAAGCATCCAAGGAAACTTTAAACCCAATTTGCAGAACCCTGGAAGAAGTATAGCTCTAAATTCTCTATACTCTTGATTTATTCTAGAAAAAAGAATCAGTCATAAACTAGAATTTCCAGTTATCCAATGGCATGAACCTCAGCACAGCAACAAGTTGAGAAGTGTAATTATATCCAAGGTTTTATGCTAAATGAGCAAATACCTGCAAGATCGTCATTTATGAAGACATGCAACGCATCGCCTGCTGACTGTACAGTAAGAACTGGGAGACCACCGTTCTTTATAAAGGGTTCATCTTCATCCACTTCCACACTGCTCAAGACAGGAACTAATTAGTGTCTAGGAATACATGAAGCCATGAATGCATGCCTATGAATTGAAACGCATTTAAATCAAAGCTTAATGAACTGAGCACCATCAAACACCTTTCCTGTTAATTTTGTAGGCAGAATGTTGAAAACCAGAAGATCAATACAGTTGAAATAAGGATAGATAGCATAATTTTAGACAAACTATAAAACAATATAGTTGCATGGGAAGGCACCAGCAAATTTATGAACCCTATGATTCATGCTAGTACTCTTCTACCAATTATGAGGTCTGAATATTTATTTTTTTGAGCTTCACACATTCAATTGAAGGGCCAATGCAAGTACAATAAATGGACATTAATAGTGAAATGAGCAGGGAACAAATTCAATACAGGAAAGGAGAAAGATGCAAAATGTCAGAAACAGATATCAATCTTAACAAAGAAGGAAGCAGTCCATGAATTTTAGCTAAAGAACCAGAAGTAGCAATCTTAACATACAATCTGAAAGTTCAAATTAAAAAAGATACAAAATTCAAATCCAAGCATGCTCATTCACAAGGACATTCTACCAAAATTTTCAACTCTGACCACACTAATTGGCATCAGAAAGGGAAAATTCAAAAACTGCAGTGAGAAAACAGAATAAGGAAACTGTGGTGTCTCACCTTGTTATGTACCACAAGTAATCAGTATTATCTCTTGTAATGTTTATCTGTTCTAGCAAACCCACTGCAGAGATGGAATTGTCTTCAAAAGAGGCAATATTTTCATCAATAGATTCCCAACCAAACCCTCCAACAGGTGTCATTTTCATTTGTGATGTTTGTACGTCAACCTATGACAATGAGAGAATCATCTTTTAAATAGATTCTATAGTAATACATGCATGTAGATTTTGTTAAAAAAAATGTCAAACACAACTCACTATGTAACATAGAAAAGCAGTGCATCGAACAAGAAAACTTAATGTCATACACCAATAGAAAATGTTCAATTAGAAAACAGAACAATTTCCAGAGAAAATTATCCTCCACGATACCCAAGGATCTATTAATATGTGATCTTTAGCATGTGACATGCTACAATATACATGCAATCCAGGCATCAGAAAAACTATAACAGAAACAGAATGCTTATTTTCTGTTTTATGATCAAATGCTCGCTGAGATATCAGATATGCATTTCTTTTGTCTACTATCAGCTGGACCAGCTGGGAAGTTGATTAATTGTTTTGTGCACGTAATCAGTTATTGTAACCTGAATCTAGATTCTATACTTTCATTTTGCTAGCTTATGCTCAAATTGGAATAAACAGCTTGTAACAAAAGGGATCAACATCCAGATACTCTAAATTTGCACATCAACTTTAACAAGTTGCATGAGCTTAAAGTCAGAATAGATAACAAAGAATAAAGGGCATCGATACTTTGAGATAGATGAAAAAAAGCTAGAATAACAACTTTAATAACTCAAGCTTATCACCTTTGCAGTATTGAAAACCACATTTCTGCAATCAGGGAGAATGCTAACAGACCACGGAGCTATTTTATAGCGTTGACCATTAAAGATGACTCTTCCAACAGAATTTGAATCATAATTTACAATAAATGCAGCACAATTTCCAGCTCCTGCAGAATACACATAAGCCTGAATAGACAATGGATAAGTCAGTGCAGTCCTGCATAGCATCCTTTTAAGAAAGTAGGAGAAACCTTTCTATTCTATTTCTACACAGAAAGTATATATCCACAGTGCAGAAAAAGAAACCTAAGCTTACCTGCTGGAAATGCCCAAGAGATGTAACAACAGGATCGCCACTAACTAAAGCAGGCTCACAAAGCTTTATGGCTTTGTGTAATTCCTTAAGATGACCCCATTTCGGCTGTCTAATAAGTCCTGCAAAAGACAAAGAGTCAAAAGCAATGGGTTGTGTTCCAAAGATCAAAGCCCTTTCACTGTTCACGAGGCTGGGAATTGGAAGGAAATGGAAAGCATTAGGTAAGCCTTGAAGAAATTCACATCATAGCTGATGAACAAAAATTCAATCTTTCTGCTGTTTTTAATTTTCTGACAATGCTTTTTCTATTGCAGTTGTTTTATATCGAGCCCAAGAACAGAAAAGACCTTACAACAGAATTCAAATCCCTTGCCAAACAAATAGATAACCTGATAGATTGCCTAAGGATGAAATTTAAATCCTGAAAAGACTTCTCTCAATTCTACACTACTGTGCAGCAAATTGAAGTGAAGATTGTCAGCAAATACATCATATCCAAGATATAACGTACCATATTCATCTATGGGTGCATCATAGTCATAGGAGGTTGCAATGAAAGGCCCGCCTGCAGTACGGCCAAAATTTGTTCCTCCATGGTACTGCAATAGAAACAAATTAGAATCATACACAATGTAGTCAAAACTTCCATATATGAATGCCACATGCTAGGGCGATCCAATTTGTCATGTGCAAATCCTACCATGTAGTAGTTTACAAAAGATCCACCCTTTACAAAAAAGCGAGCAACTGCAAAGGCCAGATCTTCCACTGGTCTATGAGGAGATGCACCTCCAAATTCAGTATACCTAGAAAACCAGACACGATACTTCAGATTACTATAAGTTTGAATTACAACTGACTATAAACATTGCCGCATATCTTCATTTTTCAATTTGTCGCAATAAGAACTTTACTGCAGAGCTTAGAATCTTCAAGATATCAGTTTATTGAAGAATATATTACTAAGAATGCCTTCAGCTTCTTACTTCTTCTGAACAGCATTTGAAGTTCAAAATTAATTTAAGTGTAAAGTAATGGAAGCTGTTATTCCATCAACTGAAAGAAAGTACAAAAAAATCTCAGTACCAGCCACTCCAGGCTTCCGTCCACATTGTTGGCTTGTAAGGCTTGTTAGGTACAAAGTTGTCGCAGTAGAAACCATTGCAAGTGTTTATCTGTTACAAATATTAAACAAGAAATAAGGTAAAACTGTGGAAGCTCGGAGATCTCTACATGGATCATTACAAGACAAAGAAAAACAGAATGCAGGACCCTGAAAACTCCACAATCTATTACATGGCAGCTATCCCTCTTTCAATTACACTCAGTAGCAGTTATTCATCAAAATCAAAAGTAACAGAACTTCTTTGCATCTACAGTGTACACTCATTACTTATTTCAAAGTCCATAAATATGAATAATACAGAATATGCAAAGCTAACTAATTTGATTGATGTAACTGGTGCAACATTTTCATACAATTTGACAAGTTCATTCAGAGACAAGGGTCACCAAGTGCCCAGTCAAAGATATTATGATATAAACATATAAGTGGGTGTTGATAACAGAGCTCACCACAGGGTCTGGCGCATCATCCTGTTTGCACATAACCCAGGGCACACCCGTATCCATTCCCACAGCCATCTGAGCAGCCCAATTCATATATTGAGCTCCAGCAAGCCCATACTCCATTTCTTCAGGTTTATACTCATTTTCTACCTATAAGAACAATTTGTCATTAGTCCTAATATTAAGCAATCAAACCATATGTACATACAAAGTTCAAACTATCCATGCCGGATCACTCTTTTCTGCAAATTAATGAAGAAATTGACTACCAATCAAAAATTTAACACATTCTACAAGGAGGGATCAAAGTATACCTGCGCCAGAATAATTGGTCCACCTTGCGATTCAAATAGCCCTTCACTTTTCATCAGGTCGACAACCTTTTTTGTGAAACCTTCCATCGCATTCTGCAAGATACCCAAACAGACACCATAAAATGTAACAAGAATGGTACGATTTGAAAGTCTGCGACTCACTAACGCACAGACAGTTCAGAGGGCATTATTAATCATGCAGTGTTTCATCTCATTACAATGAGCATGAGAATTCAAAGGAAATAGAAGGGTATTCATAGAGGTCAACCTTGAAAGGCTCATTATCTGTTCTGAAACTGATGCCAGGAACATATTTTAACCAAACTGGAAAGCCTCTGCAGATATATCAAACGATTTGTGTCCAATGTTATAAAGACCTAGTAGATCTTGAGTAGAGAGGACCTTCCAAAGAATCACAGTCAAAAGGAAATATACCCGAAATTCCATTCTGCACAGACATAAGGACCAATGCGAAGATGAACATAAAGTCCTGCCTCCTGGGCAAGCTTCACAAACTTCACCAGATCAAATCTTCCCTCAAAATTGTACTGCAGTAGCAACAATGCAAGCAAGAGGTACAATTAACATACAGCGAAAGATATATCAGAAGGGTTTATACCTTCAAAACCTGCAACATACTTTGAATCACATCCCACAGATTATATACACTTCAGATGCATCATTGATAATATGTATAGACGAACAGCTAAAGAACTGCGCAAGACATGCTTTGACATATCCAAATGTCCAAATACAAATGTAAGAAATGCAATGCCTTGCTGCTTGCATTTACAGCAAGGCCAGATTTTAGTTTATACAGTGTTCATATACGAACTTTTTTCCCGATAGACTGAATGAGACACAATTTATATAGCAATTGTTGAGAAACTTAATGTCTGACAAATACCCAATTCTGGCTATGGAAATCATTGGATAAATGTGGCAAACATGACTTCAGCAATCAGCCTTAGCCTTCAAAAAATACAATGTGAACATGAAAATAGGAGCTGCGATCCAACTAAATGATCAGTGGTATCTAAATTTAACAATTTCTGACCCTTACCTGAGAACATAATCTCTTTACATAACAATTTCCTAAAATCATTCGATGAGCACAAACTGAAATGTGATTACCATTTGACTGTTAGAAATACCTCAGTAAGTCTGCCAGGACATCATTACTGGAATCTGCCTTACCATAACAGTCCGTGGAAAGTGGCCCACTAGATACTACCTTAAACATTTCAAGAATGCCCAGATGGGTCACGAGAGGGGCCTTAAATTGCAAGGCAATGGCTCAATGTGATTACCAAGAGGCCTTTAAATTGCAAGGCGATGGCTCAATGTGATTAGCATTGCACTGCTATGCTAAGAAATATCTCAGTAATAGCCTGCTAACACATCATTACTGAAATCCGTCTTACCATAACAGTATACAAAGTAGGTTGCCAGATTCTACCTTAACATTTCAAGAATGCCCAACTGGGTCACGAGAGGTCTTGCATTGCAGAGCAATGGCTCAATGTGATTACCATTACACTGCCATGCCGAGAATATATCTCAGTAATAGGCTGCCAGCACATTGTTACTGAAATCTGCCTTACCATAACAGTCCATAGAAAGTGGGTCACTAGATACCACCTTAAGATATCAAGAATGCCCGACTGGATCACAAGAGACCGGTCACGAGAGGCCTTACATTGCAAGGAGATGGCTCAATGTGATTACCATTTCACTGTTATGCTGAGGAAATATCTCAGTAATAGCCTGTCAGCACATTATTACTGAAATCGGCCTTCCCATAATAGTCCATGGAAAGTGGGTCACTAATACTACCTTAACATATCAAGAATGCCCAACTGGATCAAAAGTGGCCTTACATTGCCAGGCGATGGCTCGTGCATGTTCCAGAACACATAAGTCTGTATCACGTCCAGCCCTCCATCTTTAGCCTTCCTGAAGAGATCTGGCCACATCTGCAACACCCAGTAAACTTACACAAGTTAAGTACTGAGACTACAACCGAAAACAATTATTTATATGTCAATTAAGCACAAGCACAAGCCCATGAGTTCAATCAGTAAAACAGGGCATATAAAGCTAACCCAGAACGGATTTCCACAACAACAGAAGCCTTTCATGGAGGACAAAATAATAGTTACTAGATACAGTTATGTTCAGCTAAGGAACCAATCTACATTCTATTAGGTTGACTCATATTATTGTTTTGCATCATCACAGCAGATCAGTGAGCTGGGCTATTAGCCTAAGAGATCACAGATGACATTTGTGACTGTCAGAATTTGAGAAAACAAATGTGCATAGCATAGGAATAAAGAGCAGAAAGTAAAAGACTATATATGTATATATACCTCAGCGGTACTCCTTGGGTAGTGAATGGATCCGGAAATGAGAATTCTGCGTTCCCCATTAATCACAAGAGCCTTATGGTCGTATGTGACGCCGCATTCCACCCCACCCACAGCTAACATCACGCTCAAAACAAGAAATGCAAACCATCCAGTGCCCCCCATTGCTTCAGTTCACGTTGCACACAGAGGAAGCCCAATGTGAAGCTCCGCTATCTACTTACTGCACCCCACCTCTGGCAATGAAGCAAATGGAGGGAAATTTAAACGCGAATTCGGAGAGAGCTCTAATTAAAAAATACATCCAGTCCCAGTTGAGCTGCCATGGCTGATGCACATTCTGGGGGCGTACGGGCTGGCAAGAACCTCGAGCTGTGTGCGTGCAGAACAACAGACAGCTCTCGTTTTAAATCTCGGCCTCCGGACTTTGGAGCGAGTCTTGTGAGACCCTGGTTCGCGTGTTCCCTGATTTGTAGGTCTCTGTCGCCGCTCTGGAGGGGTGAGGTGTCCGAGTTGGAAGTTGGAACGTGGTGACTTTTTCCGTCCCGTTTTAGCGGATTTTCAGCTTTTGTTGTTCTCTTTTATCCGTCTCCTGCCAAAGAACACTTTCGGATAAATAAGCGGTGGTGTGTTTTGTATTGGAAACTTGCGAAGTGGTTGAGGCAGAGCTCATTGACAGCATATCCATGTATGCAGCCATGTTTTTACTGGCATTATGTTTTTACTGGCATTGCTTTTGTGATGTATATGGCGAAGGGCCGGCTGATTGGACGGGGATGTTGTGACTCCGCTGAATTGCCTTGTCAATGGTTAGCCCCAAGTTGTTATAGCAGGAATTTCAGGACTGGATCTGCTCATCTACTTTAAGCTGATTCCGCTGTATGTGACAAGGACAGTATTTATGAAAAAATACTATCTCTAGAGACATCGCCTTCTGAATTTTAATTAATATGTGAATTATACTTTTACTAAGGAAAAACAAAATACTTCTTTATTGAATGTCAATCAGATTTAGCACTACTTGTCTATTTTCTTAATAGCATTATTTATCAATTATTACTGATTTTAACAGATTTAACATTACTCATCTATTTTCTTAATAGTATTATTTATCAACTATTATTACTGATTTTAATAGTATTATTTATTAACTATTACTGATTTTAACAGTGAATTTATTAATAATAATAAATTATTTTAAAGGTCACCTTAAACTAGACACTAAATTGAATTTATTAATAATAATAAATTATTTTTGAGGTCATAATTAAGACATCAAATTGATGTATAAGACCTTTTTCACCTTGGTAAAATTTATAGAAGTATATATATCTATTTTTCCTTCATCCAACAATTTGATTAGTAAAATCCAAAAGTATATATACCTACTTTTTCTTATCTACTTACAGTTTCAAAAATTTTAAAGTTACATTATCTTCTTTTTCAATTTCAAAGTTTTTAAAGTTAGATTATCTTTTTCTTCATGCCATATCATATAAGTATAATTAAAATTTGATAAACTAAATTCAATTGAAAATACCTATACTATCATCTAATATATTTTAATATAAAATATAATTTCAAAAGTATAATTAAAATTTGATAAACTAAATTCAATTAAAAATACCTATACTATCATCTAATATATTTTAATATAAAGTACAGTTTCAAAGTTAGATGGCAATTTTTATGTTTCATGTAGTATAACTTATAATTAAAATTTGATGCACTAAATTCAATTCAAAATACCTATACTATCATCTAATATATTTTAATATAAATTAAGTTAATACGTGAATAAATTTAATATTATTATTAAATTTATTTTTTTACTATATNCTATCATCTAATATATTTTAATATAAAATATAATTTCATAAGTATAATTAAAATTTGATAAACTAAATTCAATTAAAAATACCTATACTATCATCTAATATATTTTAATATAAAGTACAGTTTCAAAGTTTTTAAAGTTAGATGGCAATTTTTATGTTTCATGTAGTATAACTTATAATTAAAATTTGATGCACTAAATTCAATTCAAAATACCTATACTATCATCTAATATATTTTAATATAAATTAAGTTAATAAGTGAATAAATTTAATATTATTATTAAATTTATTTTTTTACTATATTTATTTTTTTTAAATTTAATAATTTAGATATTTTTAAAATAATTTGAAATCTTTAAAATAAGTTTTATATTCAAAATTTTCATTAATCAAACAAAATTATAATTTTTTATTAAATTTAAAAAAAAAAAAATCATCAAAAAGATATTGAGATTTCCCACTTATCAACTTACTTCATTTCAACATTTTGAAAATCAAAATTTAATAAATTCTAATAAAAAATCAAAAAAACATTTAAACATTTAAGCACATTGAAAATTTTTTCCTATTTCCATATATTATACATATTAAGAACTAATTTAAAAGATCACCTCATTTCTCTTTATAATAATAATAATAATAAGCTTCTCTTTATAATAATAATAATAATAATAGATTAGACACTAAATTGGTATATGAGATCTCCTTGTTTGTGGGACAAGGGACCCCTGAACATGTGTTTCTTCTTAAGAGATCACAAATTCAAACTTAGAAGAAGTAGAATATGAACATCTTATCTAAGTTGTAAAACATCTCACTTTTAATATAATTATTAAACCAACAAAATTATTTATAAAACTAATTTTATTAATAAATAAAACATGTAAATGAACATAATTGTCAATTTTACTCACTAGATTTTACTTTATTTATCAATAATTTTTGGTTTCTCACTATATAAACCATCTTTAAATCTATAATATAAACTAAAAAATATAATCATAAAACTAATATATCAATAAAATTCTCAATAAGTATAATTTTATTTTATTAATAATATGTTGGTTTTATTAGCAAAAACACTTCTTACTATATGTAAGATATGTAAGACACAATGGTGTTGATACTTTATTTTACATATCCTCTAATTTTAGCAAAAACCTCTTACTCTTCAATGCAAAGCATCACCACTTCTACATTGGGCCCCTCCTTTGATTTGCTTTATTTTGCCTTTCCCAAAGGAGCATGAAAGATATTACTTCTTTTCATAGAGTGGTATCAATCCCCACTATGGTTGGTAGGGCGGTGAACAAGTGAAGTGTGCAAGGATGCAATTTTCCATGCGTTCACACACATAGGGTACCCATACATTCATTATGTTACTTTCTCTCCAAAATTAGAATCCAATGCCAAACATTCTCATAGCCTTACACTTAATCATAAAGATAGTGTATAACTATCTTTACACCTAATTTTAGTATATAACTTACTCCCTCTATGAATTTCACGAACACAAGAATCCTATGAGGATCATACAACTTTTAATAAAAAGGGAAAGCACATGTGAATCCACAAAATTCTTATGTGCAACCACACATGCTTTCCTCAATCAATACAATGCTTTTTAATATCGTTACTGTAAACAAATTTTTATGCCCACTATAAAAGTACTTCGCGTGAAAAAGATTATGACACTAGGAAAAATCCCACGTAAGAAAGTTCCTCGGGCAGTTAGTCACGAATCCAGTTAGCCACGACTCGTGTATTAATGAATTGACAAAAAATTATGCCACCTAAAATATTCCTCACGAAGTCGGTCATGGACTCGTGTGTAAATTTCTTATAGTTAAAACATGGATCCTAAAGCTTTTGATTTACAAGCGCACGATGGGGCCCACGACGCACAACATGAAATTCTTTATGTTTTTCGTTGGCCCTGGAAAGTACTAACCGGGGTTAGGTAAGCTTACCTGGGTACTGTAGGTCTTGCTGTCGTCCACTCTCAAGTCTCGTCGACGGTTTTCTCCTTTCCCTTTTGTTTATTCCGTCAAGTAATCGATAAAGCGCAAGAAACGGAATCTGTTTAGCATGAACCGTCTACAAACTCCACCGCGTATCCAATTCAATCCCGGCATTTTATGTAACGCTGACACAGCGGAGGCTCGCCTTCCTTCGCACAAGCGAACGCTACATCTAACATAAAATTGGAGCACGGAACCAGAAACTGTTTGTTAGTAGTTTTATAATACACGGAATCTGTTGTTGGCAACTCCACAGTCGAGATTTTGATGCCGACATTAAATGCCACACCTCGCGCAGGAGCCTCAAATGGTTACCGTAAAATACGAACGGCCCGCCGTTAGTCCCAGCCTCGAAAGCGAATCTTGGACTCGAACACCGCCCTTCGCACGTGTGAGACAATTCCGAGTGTGGACGGCGTGTGTAGCCAACCGCTCGACTTTCCAGTCTGGGGTTCGACTCCTGTTGCAACCAATAGTCAAGAGTCAAAATTACACGTTTGTCTAAACCCCGAATCCATCGTAAATGCATATTATTAAATCTTACTCGCCTCGCAATAACGATCCACAGCTTCGGGAGCTCACCCCATCGAATTCCGTTACTGAACTCAAACTCACTAATCTGCACAAATTTCAGCAAATTTCAGCCGGATCTTCAGCTTTAATTCCTGTCATTTGAATTTTGAAGCCAAGCATTTAACACGCAAACTTAGCTCTCAGACAGTTAAAAATGAAAACGCAGTTTCGTACAGAGGTCCATAAAACCCCTCCACTTGTCTAACCACAGTTCGGGGACACTCCGAAATCTGTCAATTGCCATGAAATACTCCTGCCACACGTTACTAAGCAATTATTAAAGTTGCGATCTCAGAACCTGCAATATTGACTATTGTCTCCGTCTCGCCGGCTCAAATCCCTAGGGAAAAACAATGTGTGTCTCAAATTTTGGCAGAAGATGAAGTTGCTGCATTTTTGGCATGTGTCCGGCTGGTGGCCGAGACTGAACACATGTCAGATTCGGCCATTGTGTCAAAGGAAGCAAAATTTTGTCGAATATTTTACAGTTTACAAGCGCTTGCACTGGAGTCTGGTAGGTATGTCAATGTTCCACCGTCATGACGTACTGGATTTTACTGCTCCGTTGGCTATGGTTCCAACAGAAAACCGTCAACCACCGTTCTTTTTTAAATTTTACAGTCAAGAAAAAGCAGAAAATCGTCAACAACCGCGCTTTTTAAATTTCACCGTCAAGAAAACAAATAAATCAAACGGAGTTCAGTAAATTTCCGAAATTTACGTTCGTTTCCCATTTTTCCTCGTCTTAGCGATATAAGCTTTGTTGAAATTTTGTTAAATCAGTTGCAGCTGTAGATTGTGATTATACAATTCAATTCAACCACTTCAAAAACCAAACCCTAACTCTTTATTGCAGTAAAATTGTGCAATGTATAATTTCATACTAACAATTTCAGTAAACAAAAAACAATTCGGCCAGATTTTCATTCAAATTACAGGTTTTATCTACGATTGTTTTCATCCATGTATCATCTTTCAAAAGAATAAGTTAAACGTGCAGTAAACAGAGTCCGTTTTTAAGTGTCTTTCCATTGATCTTTCAAAAGAATAAGTTAAACGTGCAGTAAACAGAGTCCATTTTTAAGTGTCGTTCCATTCAAGAATCAGTGAAAACTTTTAAATTTTCAGGTCATAATCAAAAAAATTGCAATTAAAGTTTTTGAATTTACATCGCCAAATTCCATCCAATCACAAATCCATTCAAGAATCAGTGAAATTTTTTAAATTTTCAGGTTATAATCAAAGAAATTGCAATTAAATATTTTGAATTTTCATCGCCAAATTCCATCCAATTACCAAACCGAGAAGCATCCTGATACACATTTAATTGCTCTGTTCTTTTTTCTGGAGAATAAAAAATATTTAACGTACAGTCTAATACAAGCGCCGCAACGCCATCTGCCAAAGTACAGCTCAGCTGCAACTGCAATTGTTGTTATTATTAAAATAATTCGGTGTGATGGGCGACATGATCATTTAAGCGGTCACTAAGAAATAGAGTCCCACGACTCCACGAGGGCTCCATGTGCAGTAGATGAATGTTCGTTTTCATAGTGCCGCTAATGCTGTCGGCAAATAAAAGGTGCGAATGAGAAGAGTCGGTGAGATTCAGCTTGATTGCAGGGAGGGAGGGCCTTTGATAAAGTCTGTACGGCATTTGGTGTTTTCTATGTTGTGGGAATGGAGTGTTTAATTAATGTTTGTATCTTTGTCCTCGATCATGTTTTCGTGRTGATTATTTRTGCAAATGTCATCTTCTCAATGGTTTTGGAAATKTTAAAATTAAAGAGTCTTTCAAATTTGATGGTTTTGACAATTTTGATTTGGAAATCTTAAAATTAAAGAKTYTTTCAAAAATTTGATGGTTTTGATAATTTTGGCGWTCATTTGCATGATTATAATTTCGATAGTTTTAACTAAGAAAATTTTCTTAGTTAAAATTGGATGGTTTTGACAATTTTGATTTGGAAATCTTAAAATTAAAAAGTCTTTCAAAAATTTGATGGTTTTAATAATTTTGGCGTTCATTTACATGATTATAATTTCGATAGTTTTAACTAAGAAAATTAATAAAAAGCAAAAAATTTAACTATATATTTGACAKATTAACAATTTGTTCGTCAAATTCCATCCATAAACCCTCATTCTTTGCTTTTGTTACWAACTATTTATTCCAAATTTAGAAAATTGTCTCCATATAGGAGAATTTTGGTCCATGAAGCAAAAAGGATGATTGGTTACATGTTCATAGAMCGACGCAATCCCCGTTAAGGTTGATAGAAAATATCAATTCATAGTTGTTATTTACCTACCTACGCAATCAACGTGAAGGTTGGTAGATTTATTAGTTTATATGGTCATTGATTTGAAAGGTCCAAATTSTAAATAAAAGTTGTTATGAGTTGTTTGTTTGTTTGAGGGCATGGAGTCAAATATTGAATGGACTTTTGATTGAAATCGCTATCTTTATAATTATTTTTATTTTATTTTTTAACACTTTTATATTATTATAAATTTGGAAAAGAAAAAGCTAATGTGATTTCCCTTCGTGCCGTGCTGCATATGTACTATTATAACTATTCCATTAACGGTGCCATCAATACAAATCAACTTTATCTGCGGTGCTTTCCCACTCACGAAAATATTTTAAGTTGTATAAGTTACATCAAGGAAAATATTACGTTAAAAAAGGAAAATTGCAGAATCATAAGAGAATAATTTTTCACAATGGGTACTTGGTGGAGATCCAACAATGTCTTTTACAAAAAGTAGATCTTGAAATGCATTATTACGAACTTTGGAGTTGTGAGACACGAAGTTTCCAAATAATTCGCTGCATAATTAAAATAGTGAATTTGACAATGATGTTTCAAAACAAATTAAAAATTAAAAATAGTGAATTGTACGTTAGGGAAGTTTTTTATTTTAGATATTTAGATTTTTCTCCATAAAAAATGTTGGAGATTGTTATAAAAATTATAAAAGAAATTATTAAAATTAACAAAGAGATGTATAGTAGGGAAGTTTTTTATTTTAGATTTTTAGATTTTTCTTCATTCAAAAAGGTTGGAGATTGTTATAAATATTATAAAAAAAAAAAAATTATGAAAGACATACATATTAGATAGATTTATTTTATAAATTATTTATAACTTGGTTTATAGCTATATGAGATAATAAAGACATTTTACCAATTTCTAAAAGAATAAAGTAAGAAATTATGATAACTAAAGTTAGTAGTGTAATAATAGGTCTTAAATCATGGACTTGGCCTAGTCAATTTAATATAGTCTCTTTCACTTTGCATCAAAAACTACTTGTATTATTGACTTTATTCTCAACCATCAATTACTTACCTGCATCATTTTCTCACCAAATCTTGTTGTATCTTTCACTAAATCTTACCTTGTATCTTTCACTAGATATTATTGAAGGTTGATTCTCAGTGTCTTATATGCAAATTCAAAATCTTCTCAATTTGCAAATATGTTGCATAGTATGTGAGAAAGGGTTGTCAGTTTCTACATTCCCATTTCTATATAATGGGCATAAATCTTTTCTAGCATGACTCCTTTTTTTTTGGTCCCATCCTCATGTTTCACGTCTCAACATATATGAGTTAATTCTTATTTGTGTATCCCCTTTCAACATATTGGGCATAAAGCTTTCCTCCTAGTTTTTTTTGTTGTTCTCGTCTTCATATTTCACATCTCAACATATATAAGTTAATTTGTAGTTGCTTTATTATCTATTTTTCACTTTTTCACATAGAGGGATGTTAAACTTCAAGTAGTTTTACACTTTCATCTCCCATGTTTATGAAAAACTTCAAGTAATTTTGCAATGGTCTCCCATGTCTATAAAAATCTTAAGTAGTTCTTCTTTTATATCTCACTCTTCAAACAATTTCATGTAGTATAGGTTCCATGTTTTATTTCTCATTTTTACCTCATGTTAGTTGATTTTAATTGTAATCATGCCCTTCATAGATATCATTTTTGTGTATACAAAATCAAATTCCTTAGTGCCTCCATTTTATTGGGTAGCATGTTTTTAGTGAGAAGTATCTATAAAGTGTGTATTTTTTTATGTTAGATAACTTTTTAAAAGATTTTTTATACCTTCTCAATATGGTTCTATTTGTTGCCCCGGATGGGGTGCCACGCGGCCATGGGGAGACAGCTGGAGGCGCACTTGGCCTCGGCTTAAATGCCGAGGGCCGCCACCCACAAGCCAATATTTACGATGGGAGACGGCCTCTGCAGCAAATTTAAATTGATGGTACGCCCCCCTCGCGTGTTCATTCATAGCGCACCCGGGACGGGAGAGGATAAGTGTTGGCAAATGATTTCGGTCTATGGTTATATGAATTCTTCCACGACAGGGAAGAGCAGGGCGGCACCTGCTTCGGCTCCAATTCTCGTTGGACTGCTATGGTGCAGCCCTGTTTCTTTAGTGCTCAGACTCTTAGCATTATCGGGGGGTCCTTTGACGTTTGATTTAAAACAGGTTAAGCCTGCCTGCGCCTTGCAACTCAATTCAATTGTGTCTTGGCGCATCTGTCTTTTACGGTACTCGTTCCACTCGCTCCTCATGGCTAGGAAAAGAGGCAGACCGCGCCATGGCGCGGCCTGGGATGCTCGCAAAGCTCAAAGGCGTCGGAGGGAGCAG